>JASAMX010005743.1:0-14022 GCA_030248175.1 Microlaimidae sp. YZB2_3
ACATCAGAATGAAATTATATTACAGACCTGTTAACGGTCTGTAAATGTCCCCCCCCGTTTTATTGGAGAATTTTCCCCCCGTTTTATTCCCCCCCCGGCCAAAAAATGAAAAAGCACCCTAAAATTATGACGCCATTTTTGAACTATGATGACGCCATCATCGCAATTTTTTACAGTTTTTAGCCTATTTCAATGTATTTTAAGCCATTTCAGACCTATTTTTACCTTATTTTCGCTTTTTTGTACCTTTTTTCTCTTTTCCCTTTTTTTTCTCTTTTTTTTCTTTCCCCCCTGCTTGCCCCCCCGTTTTATTGTCCCCCCCGTTTAAAAAAAGTTGCTCCCCCCGTGCCCCCCCCCGTTTTGGAATTGCCCCCCCCCCTCGTTTAAACCCCCGGGGGGGCAGTGCACCGGTCTGATAATTATATTAAGGTTGTTTTTCGAATTAGCGTTTGTAGTTGTTACTTGATCATCGGAGTGAAGGAGATCTTTCATTAATTCACAGTAGATTATTTTCATAAACACCTACTGAAACAGAAAGATGTTTATGAAAATATTAATGGTAATGTTACACATAAACTGCAGATAAATGCGATAATTTTAAAAACTCCGTTTTCTTTTTACGGCTGTATTGCTTTTGCTTCTATTTTTTAAGAAAGGAAACCATTTAAATTTTTGCCATTTTAGTAAAAATAAATTTGCTTTTGAGGGTCCAAAATTTTTAAAGTGAATCCAATCCAAGGGATTACCCTCAATAAAGCCCCCGGGTGGTAGTGCCCAGGTTTAAGCATAGGTGGGCACAGGAAAGGGTTGGGGGATTTTAAACCCATAAGTGGGCAGCATCCCGGATTTGGATGGGTATCCCAAAATTTTTTTCTGGGGTATACCTCAAATACCCCTTTCTAGCGTTTTCACTACTAGGCTAGGAACCCCCAAATTTTAGGGGGGTGTTTGGGGTAACCGCAAATTCTAGAGGGGGTGTGTGTCGGCAATAATCGGGATTTTTGGGAATAACCATAGCCTCTCGGATTTTGGAAGAGAGGTGTGGCATGTCCGAACCCCAAAATTCGGGCGGAGCTTTTCCCAAATTTTTGGTGGTATACGCTAAATACCCCATTTTTAGCGTTTTTACTAATGGGATCCCCAAATTTTAGGGATGATTTTTTTGCCGGTTTTGAAATTTTTGGGGGTATAATCCTCACACCTACCCACCATACATGGGCACGGGGGGGGTTAAACCCCCCAAATTCTGAGAAGGGGGGTTTAACCCCCCCACTCAAAAGTTGGGGGGGAGAAAAAGTTAACCCCCCCACCAATTTTGGAAAAATGAAGAAAAAAAAAGTCTTTAAAATGACTTCTAACTGCCTCCAAACTTAAGTTTTCAGGTCAAAATGAATGTTTTAAGCAATAAAAAGCTCAAAAATGCAATAAAAAGGGCTTTTTGACCTAAAATTTGCGTTTTTTACCTATTTTTCCTTCAAAATCGAAAAACGATATGGGTAAAATGCACTCCAGAAAAAAAACGATATGGGTATTTTGCGTTTCTCGGATTTTAACCCCCCCCCCCTAATTTGGGGTTTAACCCCCCCACTCCGGAACAACTTGCCCATGTATGCAGTACCCACCAATGGGAAAAACTTCCCTGGCCACCATAGATGTCGATCAGCGACCCCTGCGGAGTTCGCCCAAAGGTCCTCTGGTCCCAAGATTGTGTTAATTTGTGTGCATGTGAAAAGATGTGTTGTGTGTGTTTGTGTTTTGCATAGCGGACAGTTTGGTAATGCAGACCTGTGCACTGCCCCCCCCCCGGGGTTAAAACGGGGGGGGGGCAATTGCAAAATGGGGGGGGGCAACTTTTTTGAAACGGGGGGGGCAAGCAGGGGGGAAAGAAAAGAAAGAGAAAAAAAAGGAGAAAAAAAGAAGAAAAAAAGGAGAAAAAAAGAAGGGAAAAAAGGGACAAAAAAAGCGAAAATAAGGTAAAAATAGGTCTAAAATGGCTTAAAATACATTGAAATACGCTAAAAACTGCAAAAAATTCGCGATGATGGCGTCATCATAGGTCAAAAATGGCGTCATAATTTTAGGGTACTTTTTCATTTTTTGGCGGGGGGGGGGCAAATCCTCCAATAAAACGGGGGGGCATTTTCAGACCGTGCACAGGTCTGTTGATGTGTGTTGTGTAGGATTGATTTTGTGTAGGTAGGAGTAGAGGAAAGGAGAATTCCCCGCCCTGAGTTGGGCGAGGGTTCTCCTGACCCCGCGAGGAAGATTTTCGTCCTTTTTGCTTATTGCTGGTGCTTTTGTTTGAAGTATTGGGGTTGTTAATGTCGTTTGTGACTGTGTGTGTTTGTGTGGATTTGTTGTTTTAGTGCTTTGTATGTCTTGTTCTGTATGTCTGTTGGAATGTTTGTTGTGTAGTTGTTCTTGTGAAAGATTGTTTACTTTTTGGGCCTGCTGGGCATACATGGGCACGGGGGGGTTGGGGGGGTTAACCCCCCAAATTCTGAGAAGTGGGGTTTAACCCCCCCCCACTCAGAAGTGGGGGGGGAGAAAAAGTTAACCCCCCCCCCCCAATTTTGGAAAAATGAAGAAAAAAAATGTCTTTAAAATGACTTCTTTCTAACTGCCTCCAAACTTAAGTTTTGAGGTCAAAATGAATTTTTTAAGCAATAAAAAGCTCAAAAATGCAATAAAAAGGGCTTTTTGACCTAAAATTAGTGTTTTTAACTTATTTTTCCTTCAAAATCGAAAAACGATATGGGTAAAATGCACTCCAGAAAAAAAACGATATGGGTATTTTGCGTTTCTCGGATTTTAACCCCCCCCCTAATTTGGGGTTTAACCCCCCCCCACTCCGGACCAACTTGCCCATGTATTGTAGGTGCAGGTTGTTGTGCAGGTTGTATCCGGGTGCAGGTTGTTGTGTTAAGTAGTTGAGTGGATTTTTTGTGTACATGGCTGCGAATTTTGCTTGTTTTGCGTGAAGTTGAGTGTGTGTTGCTTGCTATTGAGAGGACTTTAGCCTCTGTGTGTTTGTGTCTGTAGTGTGTCCTGTTGCGACCCTGAGAGCAGTGTTTTGTATTGTTTGCAGTTTGTTAATTTGTGTGTTTGATGTTGTGGGGCCCCACACTCTGCTGGAATACTCGATTATTGGTCGAGTGATTGCCTTGTATGTATGTGTGTGTGATTGTTTCTTTTGGTTTACCCCACGATATTGCTGTGAGTGCATTTATGATTTTGAGTGTTTTTTTTTTTTTTTTTTTTAATGATCAGATAACAGAATTAATATCATACTAAGCATAGTTTATGCATAGTTTAATTCTTCTGTTTTCATCATTTCATTGTGTTTATTTTTTCTTTTTCTATTTCTTTTTCTATTTTTTTTTCTTTTTTTTTTTTTCATCAACAACATCAAATCTGCGACTTAATTGCCGCCAATATGAATCACAATTGTAACTAATTATCAATGAACATAGCTATCTGATATGACTTTAAAGGCTCAAAAAGAGCGCTTATTTAAGTCAGTTCCAAAACTCTTCTTGAATGCATCCAAAGAATCGACAGTTACTTAACCCGGACTCTCATGGCTCACCAAAAAGCATTATTGTATTTATTAAAAATTCATATTTTTTTAAAAATATAAATCATTTTAAGCGCATGGAATTTTAATTTTTCCAGTGAAATTTTTCTAGTATTTCGATGACGCGCTTTTACATTGTGCTACCCCAGATTGGCCAAAATAATTATAATCAATTTGTTAGGTTTTCGCTGGTCTTGCCTAAATGTGAAAAAATAGTATAAGTATAGTATCCAGTTTTCAAATATATAAAGCAACCTCCAAAAAAAGAAATTATATGGCTCGACAATGAAATGAAAGTTTAAGTACCCAATAAGAAAAACAGGCGGTTCCTGCAAGTAATTAATGTATATGTAACCGTTAATAAAATTAGTTTTGTAAGTGCCAGTCCTAAATTTCAGAATGTTTTACGCGCGTTATAGAAAAGTCCTAATATATCAAGCTAAATGTTACTAGCGGTTACCGCTATTAACATTTTCTGGTTTTTGTTATCGTCGGTTGTTTACAAATCATAACCACAATTAGGGTTAATGCTCGTTGTTTGATATTTATTGGATTCGATAGTCTACTTGAAAATTAATATATTTTTAGTAGTGTTTGTTAAAATTGATAAAAACTGAAAAAATTGTTTAGTGAGCATTTGTTAACGAAGCAATTATTTGGATGAATAGTTTAATAGAATAAATGAAGAACGGCAAAAGCTATGCGTTAACAAAGCGTTCGTATAACTCGGTCGTTTTTTAGCTAGATATGCAAATGCTCATTAAAAATTTTTGCCTGTCCACATCATTTTTGTACAATGCTAATTTTGTTCGACTGTTTTTGAATAAATAATTTGTTAACTACAATAAACGTATTATATTTAACTAATTAAACTCTTGTTAAGTAGTTTGGTATTTCAAACCCTAAAATGTTATTTATTTAAAAGACTAACTGTTTTTATAAATATTGGGCTGTAAATTTTGGATTTAATAAAGTTTATCATCTTTATTCTTCGTCACAATATAAACAATAAATAAATAATAATGTTGTATCTTTCACATTATCTTATAATCAAAAAGTTATAGGCACCTTGCACTGGAACTCTGTTTATACATGAAGTATGGAATATACATAAGCGTCACCATAATGGATAATTACCGTATCTCCTACTTATCTTTCGTAGTATGCAGATCAACCGATCGAAAGCGCGCGAAATTTCGATCGGTTAATCTGCATACAACGAAAGATAAGTAGGAGATACGGTAATTATCCATTATTGTGACGCTTATGTATATTGCATACTTCATGTACAAACCAAGTTCCAGTGGAAGGTGCCTGTAGTTCGCATATTTATTTAATAAAATAATATGGTGATGAACAGGGGCGTAGCCAGGATTTCGGAAAGGGTTGGGGGGTTGCACTCCATACAAATTGTAGGGGATTGTACTCCAAGTTTTTAAAAAAGTGATTCTTTTTGCTGTTCACTGTTTTTTTAAGTTAAACTTGAAAGATTTTAGGCTTAAAAAAAGTATAACCTTAAAAATCGCAACAGCACGAAAAAATTTTCAAAAATTGTCTTTAAAATTCAATAGAAACATCAAAAACTTGTAAAAATGCATATAAATGTCAAGCGCGGAGCGAAGCGCGAGAAAATTTTTTAAAATTGATCTCTTAAGACACCCAAATTTTTACCTCCGCCAGCCAAAAAAGCGGGGGTGACAACCCCCATAACCCCCCCTGGCTACGCCCTTGGTCATGAACTTGTTAGCTGGAAAAAATATATCAAATACCCCAGGACTCTTCTTTTGTTTCACATAAACTAAAATTCTAAAAATAGATAGTTTCACTTTTTTCCTCTAAATTCAGGGACGTAGCCAGGGGGGGGGGGCGGCCGGCCGCCCCCCCGAAACGGTCGGACAGGAGGAAAAATAAGGATGAGTGGTTGGGCGGGGGGGGCGGCCGCCCCCCGCCCCCCCCCCCAAATGGTCGCCAGATAGTAAAAGTTGGGGGTTTTCAGAGGCTAAAAATTCAAAATTTTCTAGCGCCTCGCTAATCGCTCGGCGCCAAACTTTAAAATAATTTTAGTACCCCAATGGACCCCCATAAATTTGTTCCGCTTCGCTTCGCTCAGCGGTCACTTTCTATAGTATACATACAAATATATCTCGTTATTTATGTTGCCTGATGCTAATGTTATTTTAAAGTTAGTACCATAATTTTTATAAGTAATAAGTACTACACAGAAAGCAAAACAAACAATCATATTGGTTGATTTATGTACCTCCCCCCTCCTAAATTTTCCTGCCGCCTATAGCATTGGCTCGGATTATTTTCATATTTATAGGTAGGTACCCTAGAAAAGATGGAGCCGAGATGCTGCTCATGTGCTTTGGTTTACAATGTGGGTTTAGCCAAGGGGTCTGAAACCAACGTCTCTAAATTCCTTTTTTGTAAAATCCAGGCTCTGCCAATGTGTGCTTATGTAATTTTTAACTAAGAAAACATGTTTTTACCGCTAAAAACATTAGATAATAGGTTATTAGGCCAAAAAACAGTGTATTATACAGCTTTATCTACGTTTATCCCTGCTTTTTTAACGTTTTCAAAAATTAAGGGGGGGCTCCGCCCCCCCAAAATTTCGGGGCCCCCCCCCCCCGAAATTTTTTTGTGAACTACAATCCGCCCCCCCCCCCAAATGCACCTCTGGCTACGTCCCTGTCTAAATTTATTTATATTATTTATTTAACCAAGCATTATTTAGCTTTCAAAATTATATCCATTTTATATACATAAGGCATGTTTTTTTATAAAAACTTCTTTTTGTGTTCTATACATTTTAAATTATAATTCTCTTATTATTTCCTTTAATTTTCCTTTATTTTGTTTTATTAATTATAATTGTTACTTTTTTGTTTTATATTTTTATTAATAATTTTTCTGCTTTTAACTTTTTTGTTTTATAACTTTAAACTTTTTTGCTTTCCTATTAAAGTACCTACCCCTCATATGTTAGTAAAAACAAACTTAATTCCGAATTAAAATTTTCGTAATTTTTTTTATTTGTTTTATATTGCCACCACAACCACTCAGTTTGAAACTTTGAGCAGTATGTACAAAACCTAAATCCTAAACAATATACAAAACCTATACAAAACCTAAATCCTAAAACCTAATCCCGCATGATAGGGTAATCTTAAAGAACGTAAAATGTTGATCTTTTTCACGTTTTTATCTTACCTACTTCGTTGACACTTTTGATTAGAAATCAAGATAATAAATATTTTCAGACATTGGCTAACTTAAAATAACAATTTTTGATATAAATATGAATGGGAGTAACTTATTTTTAAAATATGCCTGTTCTGCTGTGATATTGGACGCCCCTTTAGTTAATAATACATGCCTTAAAAGTTGTACTTTTCGATCTTCTCTTGCTGTTCTTTTAACCTTCCGCTTTATAATGTTTGTCATCTGCTAACCGAAGAGCTGCGTCAATGGACTTTGAACTAACAGATACGTTTTTAAACAAAATGTTGCTTTTATGAGTAAAATTTATGTATAAAATTCATTAGATTAAATTAAAGATTTTAAAGTTTAGTAAAGATTAAAATAAGGTGTTTCAGTAGCTAGTTAAAACGGTTGTCACTTTTTTACCAGTATACTAAACGATTTTAAAATGCATTTTAAAAAATTAAAGTTACATTTGATTGTGTCATACCGTAAGATATTTAAAATCGATATTTTTCCCCGGTAATTTGTTGTTTTCGTTAAGTTCACGGACGATAAATATGTCAGAGCAAGTACAAACACTAGAGTACAATCTTCCGCACGATACCAGCAATGCTCCGGTACTACCGCAGTCAAAAAAGCGCAAAAAAACGGAAGATAACAAAAAATCTATCGGGCGTAAAAAGCGAAAAGTTGACAGTAGGGGTCGCTCTGTTGTTCAAACTCAACCGAAAAAAACTCGAAAAAAACTGAAGATGCTGGAAAAACTTCAGGAAAAGCGTTTCAAAATGGAAAACGTTAGTGGTTTTATTAATTTTTACTATTTTTTACTGTTAACTATAAACAAAAATTATGTTCAAAGTTAGAATTAAGTACTTATTAGTTATGTTCTCAGAGCTCTGGAGCATTGATTCGTCTATTTTAATTTCATGAATAATAAAAAAGTTATGCACTAAAGCTGAATTCTTTCAGGCTGAAATTGAGGGCGTTCCGCTCGCAATCAGGAAAAAACAAAAAATAAGCAAGCAAACAAAAAAAAACATAAGAAAAACAAAAAAAAAAAAATAAAAAAAATCACTAATAAAAATACACAACTCAAAACAACTACCACCAACAAAACACCAAATATAAAACATATAAAAAAAACAACAAAATCGAAAAAAAACCAATCACTAACAAAAACAACCCGACTCTCTATATACAGACTCTAACATATAAGAAGGAAAGAAACATCTCGATAGTCAATACTCAACTCAACAACTCACTCAAAAACAAAAACAAAATCAAAAAACCCAAAATCCATAAATCATATATTATAAAAAAACAATGAAAAAAAATCTCTATTTTTTCTAAATACTGAAAAACAAATCCCTGAATTTCTAAATCCTCACTGAAATATTACAGTGAACGAAAATAGTATAGCTACAATAATCATATAATATTCCTCCTAAATCCTTAAGTTCCTAGCATATCATCACTCCCTAAATCATCAATTAATATTTAAGATAGTATGACATAACTCCCATATATAAGAGATAATTTACACAAACAAACAAACAACCAATTCGATATAAATAGCCAAAAAAAAACACACATAAAAAAAGAAAACTCACTCCATATTACGACCGAAAAAAACAAAATAAGAATTCAAAATTTCAAAATAATTTTATCCCCATATAAAATAAACAATATATTTTTCTTTATTTTAAACTTTCTGAGTGAAGTATAATTAGTAGTCCCATACTATCACCGAGAATTATCCCACCTCTAATATATTTCCAGAGCTCTGATATATAAAGCAGAAAGAACTCCGAAACTATCTAAATAGGATCAACTTTTAAATGAAAAATCTCTAATATCTTCCGCATATAAACGATATATTTTTAACGCTTTAAAAAGACAAAATAACTAAAATAAATCTATCAGTGAAATTTTTGTGTAAATAACCACTCATGAGAAAACAAATTATATAAACAAAACATCAAGATCAATATTCCTCAGATCTACTAACACTTACTCTTATTTTTTTTCCTATCGAGCAAACGCCCTCAATTCAGCCTGAAAGAATCAGCTTAGCATAACTTTATTATTCATAAATAGAATAGACGAATCAATCTAAAACTCTAGAAACATAACTAATAATCCTAATCTAACTTAACATAATTATAGTAACAAAAAAATATAAAAAAATAAAACCACTAACTCCATAAACTTTCCTAATTCCAGCATCCAGTTTTCGATTTCAGTAACAACAACAACCCTCCTTACTCTCCTTTACGCCCAATAAATTTTTCTAACCTCGCTTAATCCGTAGACCGAGCACTGTATTGCGAAGATTACTCTAGTTACTCTCTACATATTATTCCTAACTAACGAAAACAACAAAACCGAAAAATATATTTAAATATCACGTATACACAATCAATTAACTTAATTTAAAATCATTCAAAATTTATATACTTGAAAAATAACAACCTAACTAGCTACTAAACACCTATTAATTTACTAAACTTAAAATCTTAATTAATCTAATAATCTATAAATTCTCATAAAACAACATTTAAAAACTATCTTAGTACAGAATCCAACGCAGCTCTCGTAGCAGATACAAACATATAAACGAAGTAAAGAGAACAACAAGAGAAATCAAAATACAACTTAACATTATATAACTAAAGCGCATATCCAGCAGAACAGCATATTTAAAAATAATACTCCCACATATTATATAAAAAATAGTCACCAATTCTAAAATATTATTATCTATCTAATAAAATTCAACGAATAGTAAATAAAAACATAAAAAATAGATACTTTTAAATACCCTATACATATCTCAGATTAGTTTATACTATATTTAGATTAGTTTTTACATACTCTCAAATTCAAACTGATGTTTCAATATAAAACAAATAGAAAAAAATACAAAATTTTAATTCGAATTAAATTTTTTTACTAACATATGAGTAGACTTAATAGAAAAACAAAAAAATAAAATATGAAAAAACAAAAAAATAAAAAAGAAAAATATAAATAAAAATATAAAACAAAAAAGTAACAATTATAATTAATAAAACAAAATAAAGGAAAATTAAAGGAAATAATAAGAGAATTATAATTTAAAAATGTATAGAACACAAAAAAAGAAGTTTTTATAAAAAAACATGCCTTATGTATATAAAATGGATATAATTTTGAAAGCTAAATAATGCTTGGTTAAATAAATAATATAAATAAATTTAGCCAGGGACGTACCCAGAGTTTCATTTTGGGGGGGGGGCGGATTGTAGTACAAAAAAACGGGGGGGGGCGCCAAAATTTTGAAGGGGGGGAGGGCGGAGCCCCCCCTTAATTTTTGAAAACGTTAAAAAAGCAGGGATAAACGTAGATAAAGCTGTATAATACACTGTTTTTGGCCTAATAACCTATTATTTAATGTTTTTAGCGGTAAAAACATGTTTTCTTAGTTAAAAATTACATAAGCACACATTGGCAGAGCCTGGATTTTACAAAAAAGGAATTTAGAGACGTTGGTTTCAGACCCCTTGGCTAAACCCACATTGTAAACCAAAGCACATGAGCAGCATCTCGGCTCCATCTTTTCTAGGGTACCTACCTATAAATATGAAAATAATCCGAGCCAATGCTATAGGCGGCAGGAAAATTTAGGAGGGGGGAGGTACATAAATCAACCAATATGATTGTTTGTTTTGCTTTCTGTGTAGTACTTATTACTTATAAAAATTATGGTACTAACTTTAAAATAACATTAGCATCAGGCAACATAAATAACGAGATATATTTGTATGTATACTATAGAAAGTGACCGCTGAGCGAAGCGAAGCGGAACAAATTTATGGGGGTCCATTGGGGTACTAAAATTATTTTAAAGTTTGGCCCCGAGCGATTAGCGAGGCGCTAGAAAATTTTGAATTTTTAGCCTCTGAAAACCCCCAAATTTTACTATCTGGCGACCATTTCGGGGGGGGGGGGGGGGGCGGCCGCCCCCCCCGCCCAACCACTATCCTTATTTTTCCTCCTGTCCGACCGTTTCGGGGGGGGCGGCCCCCCCCCCCCCCCTGGCTACGTCCCTGAATTTAGAGGAAAAAAGTGAAACTATCTATTTTTAGAATTTTAGTTTATGTGAAACAAAAGAAGAGTCCTGGGGTATTTGATATATTTTTTCCAGCTAACAAGTTCATGACCAAGGGCGTAGCCAGGGGGGGGTTATGGGGGTTGTCACCCCCGCTTTTTTGGCTGGCGGAGGTAAAAATTTGGGTGTCTTAAGAGATCAATTTTAAAAAATTTTCTCGCGCTTAGCTCGGCGCTTGAGATTTATATTCATTTTTACAAGTTTTTGATGTTTCGTTTTAATTTTTAAGACAATTTTTGAAAATTTTTTCGTGCTGTTGCGATTTTTAAGGTTATACTTTTTTTAAGCCTAAAATCTTTCAAGTTTAACAAAAACAGTGAACAGCAAAAAGAATCACTTTTTTAAAAACTTGGAGTACAATCCCCTACAATTGTATGGAGTGCAACCCCCCCAACCCTTTCCGAAATCCTGGCTACGCCCCTGTTCATCACCATATTATTTTATTAAATAAATATGCGAACTACAGGCACCTTGCACTGGAACTCGGTTTATACATGAAGTATGCAATATACATAAGCGTCACCATAATGGATAATTACCGTATCTCCTACTTATCTTTCGTTGTATGCAGATTAACCGATCGAAATTTCGCGCGCTTTCGATCGGTTGATCTGCATACTACGAAAGATAAGTAGGAGATACGGTAATTATCCATTATGGTGACGCTTATGTATATTCCATACTTCATGTATAAACAGAGTTCCAGTGCAAGGTGCCTATAACTTTTTGATTATAAGATAATGTGAAAGATACAACATTATTATTTTATTTATTGTTTATATTGTGACGAAGAATAAAGATGATAAACTTTATTAAATCCAAAATTTACAGCCCAATATTTATAAAAAACAGTTAGTCTTTTAAATAAATAACATTTTAGGGTTTGAAATACCAAACTACTTAACAAGAGTTTAATTAGTTAAATATAATACGTTTATTGTAGTTAACAAATTATTTATTCAAAAACAGTCGAACAAAATTAGCATTGTACAAAAATGATGTGGACAGGCAAAAATTTTTAATGAGCATTTGCATATCTAGCTAAAAAACGACCGAGTTATACGAACGCTTTGTTAACGCATAGCTTTTAACCTTAGTTATACTATAAAACTGTCGTCCAAATAAACTCTTCGTTGACAAAATATGCTCACTAAACAATTTTTTCAGTTTTTATCATTTTTCACAAACACTACTAACAATATATTATTTTTCAAGTAGACTATCGTATCCAATTATTATCAAACAACGAGCATTAACCATTATTGTAGTTATGATTTGTACACAACCGACGATAACAAAAACCAGAAAATGTTAATAGCGTTAAACGCTGATAACATTTATAATTTTGATATATTAAGATTTTTCTATAACGCGCGTAAAACATTCTGAAATTTTAGCGTGGCACTCACAAAACTGATTTTATTAACGGTTACATATACATTAATTACTTGCAGGAACCGCCTGTTTTTCTTATTGGGTACTTAAACTTTCATTTTATTGTCGAGCCATATAATTTTTTTTTGGAGGTTGCTTTATATTTGAAAGCTCAATACTATACTTATACTATTTTTTTCACATTTGAGCAAAAACGAGCGAAACCCTAACAAATTGATTATAATTATTTTGGCCAATCTGGGGTAGCACAATGTAAAAGCGCGTCATAGAAATACTAGAAAAATTTCACTGTAAAAATTTAAAATTCCATGCGCTTAAAATGATTTATATTTTTAAAATAATTACTTTTTAACAACAGGAATGCTTTGGTGAACTATGAGAGTCCGGGTTAAGTAACTGTAGATTCTTTGGATGCATTCAAGAAGAGTTTTGGAACTGACTTAAATAAGCGCTCTTTTTGAGCCTTTAAAGTCATATCAGATAGCTATGTTCATTGATAATTAGTTACAATTGTGATTCATATTGGCGGCAATTAAGTCGCAGATTTGATGTTGTTGATGAAAAAAAAAAAAAGAAAAAAAAATAGAAAAAGAAATAGAAAAAGAAAAAATAAACACAATTAAATTATGAAAACAGAAGAATTAAACTATGCATAAACTATGCTTATTATTATATTAATTCTGTTATCTTATCATTAAAAAAAAAAAAAAAAAAACACACAAAATCATAAATGCACTACAGGGCAACATCGTGGGGTAAACCAAAAGAAACACTCACACACACACACACGCACATACAAGGCAATCACTCGACCAATAATCAAGTATGCCAGAAAAAGTCAGGGGCCCCACAACATCAAACACACAAATTAACAAACTGCAAACAATACAAAACACTGCTCTCAGGGTCGCAACAGGGCACACCACAGACACAAACATAGATGAACAAGGGGGGATAGGGTGGGGTCCACCCCCCCTAGCCTCGAAATTTTGGCCCCCCCTCCTAGAAAAAAATCCAGGGGGCCCCCCTCCTTCGAAATTTTCGAATTTTTTACCCCTGACCCCCTTCTAGATTTTGAAATCTGACCCCCCCTCCCATACATGGGCAAGTTGGTCCGGAGTAAGGGGGGGTTAAATCCCAAAATAGGGGTTAAAATCCGAGAAACGGAAAATACCCATATCGTTTTTTTTCTGAAGTGCATTTTACCAATATCGTTTTTCGAGTTTAAAGAAAGAATAGGTTAAAAACACTTATTTTCATCTCAAAAGCCCCATTTTCCTGCATTTTTGAGCTTTTTTATTGCTTAAAACATTCATTTTGACCTCAAAACTTAAGTTTGGAGGCAGTTAGAAGTCATTTTAAAGACATTTTTTTTCTTCATTTTTTCCGAGGAAATTAGAGAGGAAATTAACTTTTTCTCCCCCACTTCCTAAGTGGCGGGTGGAAAGACCCCACTTCTCAGAATTTGGGGGTCTAACCCCCCCCCCCCCCCGTGCCCATGTATGCCCAGCAGGCCCAAAAAGTAAACAATCTTTCACAAGAACAACTACACAACAAACATTCCAACAGACATACAGAACAAGACATACAAAGCACTAAAACAACAAATCCACACAAACACACACAGTCACAAACGACATTAACAACCCCAATACTTCAAAACAAAAGCACCAGCAATAAGCAAAAAGGA
>JASAMX010005744.1:0-13312 GCA_030248175.1 Microlaimidae sp. YZB2_3
GGGCCGCGGCCCCGGCAAATGCAATTTTGCCAACCCCGGCCCCGGCCCCGGTACTTTTTGTGTCGGGCAAGCCGGGGGAAACTGGGGTAAGAACCCCTAAGAATGCAAAATATTTTTAACGTTAAACATAAATCATCACATCAAATTTTATGTGCAAATATAGTTTTTTCCCCGTTTTTAACATTTTGTGTATACCACTGTTATATATAGTGTCTTTAAACCAATTTGCATTAATAACATTTTAAACAAAATACATTTATCTACTATCAAGTATTATCACAGGAAATAATTTTGATTTTACATTCGTCAAAGTCAAAACTATGTGTGTCGTTTTTTATTAAATAAATCATATGGACTACGCACTGCACTACATTATATACTAACATATATATATTAAACAATGCAAATTAACTAGCATAATTTGTTTTAAAGCCTTAAGTTTAGTATGTTTTTTTTTAAAGTAGTTTGTTTTGAATAAGTTTTCTTAATAATTCTGTTTTATTGCGTGTTTTTTTTGCAGCAATAAAAAAACCTCATGAGTTTTGCGTATTTTGGTTACTTGTATGTTTAAAAAGTCAAGAATGTTTCAACGCAAAAATAGTCTTAAGTTTTATGAAAAACGCGCAAAAGTATTTATGGACCTACCTAGCATTACAAAAATTGGGTCGGCGGTCCCACCATGAAACAAAGTTCATGTCAAATTAAATGCATGTTTTATATTATTTTTGAAACTGGAAATATTATATACAAATAAAACATCTCTTTGAAAAATTTTAGTTGTCTTTTTGTATTTAATTAAGCATCACAAAATGTTTTTTTTTGATAAACCAAAAAAAATTTACATATGAGAAACCTTAGTTACGCTTAATACAGCTCTAAATAATGGTAAAAAGTTAACAAAAAGACTTGAAATTGTTTTAATATAGCTATTTAATCTCCGGTTTCCGAAAAAATTTGGTAAAAATCATTGGTTTCATAACGAATTCTGATTTTGCAGCGGAACCGCAGACCCAAATTTTTGTGATGCTAGGTAGATCCATAAATCTGTAGTTGTATATGTTTGTTCTTATCGTAACTTTTTGAGCGCGTTAGTTATGTTTTCAACTGTTTTCAACCATTTGTAACTTTTTCTGATTATTAAAAGAAAAAAAACGGGTGCTTAAGTTTGATTTCTTTGCAGTTCTTTTTTTATGTGCGTTATTCATTCACTTATACACAGAGTAGTAAGATGCGATATAAATATTACCTCATAATCATCAGAAAAAGTAAAAA
The DNA here is from genome assembly GCA_030248175.1 of Microlaimidae sp. YZB2_3. NCBI lineage: Eukaryota > Metazoa > Nematoda > Chromadorea > Desmodorida > Microlaimidae > Microlaimidae sp. YZB2_3. Next base: position 1,273 of record JASAMX010005744.1, read on the forward strand.
TTATAAAATGTGAATTTCGATTTAAAAAAGTTTAATATTAGTTTTTTTAAAATTTTTATTAAAGCGTATATTTTGATTTTATTTAAATGGAAATTTTTATTCGTTATGAAGTTATGAATAATAAAAAAAATTAAAACAGCAGTGTATTTCTTTGAAATTTCATTTAATTTGGTTTTTTTAAAACTTAAATTTTTAAATAGTTAAAAACGTTTAAACAAAAACGTAACACTATTTAAAAAATAAATAAACTTAGCAATAATGAATGATAATACATAAGTACACGTCAAATACATAAGTAAATCTCAAATACATAAATAAAAGATATATGTGAATAAAATAATAATTTAAGGACTAAAAATCGAAGTTACTTTTGCATAAAATCATAAAACTTTGTTTTTTTAATAAAAAAATAACCTGTTTTATTTACGCACGAGCTTAGATTTTTAAACCATGATCCATTAAAAACTTAAAAAACTATTTGCGGTAAAAAACGTAAGGTTTTTTGCAAAAAAATGACCAAATTACAGATTTTGCTAAATTTTTAGCCTGCCCCGGCCCCGGCCCCGGCCGGGGCAAAATTTTTTACCCCGGCCCCGGCCCCGGTAAATCCAAATTTTGCTACCCCGGCCCTGGCCCCGGCCCCGGCAACAACAAACATCCTGCCCTGGTCGATCGCTAACTACGCCTAAGTTCTTTAACACTCATTATCCTATTTATTTGAACATTATATTAAAATAAACAGTTTATCTGATTTTGAATTTAAGGATAACACGTAACATTTTTCCATGGCAATATTAAGTTGACAATCAGAAGCCCATTTGCAAAACTTTTTTTTTATATTTTAGTTATAAAAATTTTGGCCTGGAGTCCCTCCCTTTTTACAATTGTATTCTTGTAGTAATTGATTTATTTTATTGTTTCTACTTATTTAAGCTGCATAATAATACAATTTATTTTAAAGTTCAAATATTTCAAGTAAATATACATTTTTAAAATTATTTATTTATACTTAAACTTACACTTTCAACAAATATTTTATTATTATTTTGGTTCACTCCTTCTTTTTCAAAAATTTTATTTCCACAAAAATGCTTTCAATCAAATCAGTAGGATATTTTACTTATTACTATAATTTTATATATAAATATATATACTTTTATACATACATAATTTTTTACTGTTTTTATATATTTTTTATATTTTTCACTCTATTTTTTAAAAAATACATATAATGTGTAGTCTTAATCTCTAAATCGTATTTATGGTTTTAACTCTTAATAATTTTATTTTTATAATTTACACGTATTATATTATTACTATCTTTCACTACTAAAATATTTTTAAAAAATTTTTAAAAAATACTTTGTTTTATGTAACAGCGTAAATATTACTTGTTATATATCTGCTTTTATAGTAGTAGCTCATGTATCTCTACCTTTTTGGTAGTTGCTTGCTTATGTATTTCTACCTTCATGATAGTTGTCAATTGTATCTCTACCTTTATGGTAGTTGCTTAATGTATCTCTATCTTTATGATAGTTGCTTTATGTATTTCTACCTTTATGGTAGTTGCCAAATGTATCTCTACCTTATGGTGGTTGCCAATGTATCTCTATCCTTGTGGTAGTTGCTCCATATTACTTTAATTTTTTGGCTATTGCTTGTACCCAATTAACTTTGGTTTTGTTAGTTCTTTTTAAACATTTTTTAAACAACTTTTCTTATTTTTATTAGTTTTCTTACATTACTAATTATACTTCAATATATCGCCAAACACTATAGTTTATAAGTGTATTCTATATTAATTTACTAAATTTACCTATTTTCAAACTAAAACTAGGTTTTATTTACCCACCTGTATCATTACTTTATAGTTTTCACTATTAATTTTTGTATTTTTGTACAACCTTCGTCATATATAATCATTTTAAGCGCCATGTCCAAAAGCATATCCCATTATTTTATTACTGTTTTGTCTATTTATGGTTTTGCGTTTTTATATAGATAAAAAATTTTTCTTGTTTTCTTTTTGCTCCTTTTTTACGTTTACCGGCGTGTAGGCAAAAAACCCTTCTGAGGTAGGTTAACCCCCCAAAATATGCTTCAGTCTCAAAACAAGGCTCTTAGTACCCTGCAAAAAAGGGCTTCATAATCTCAGGTGCTGCTAGTAGTGCATGTAGAACGGGCACTATTAGTAATAACATCAATAATGCTAGCGAATTTACAGGTGGATTATACACACACACAAATCTATATTTTACGTTGGATTTAAAAATTATATCAATACTAACTTGTTCAATATTTTTAAATACTTCTGGAACATGAACTAAAACAGATTTTAAGCTATATTTTACAAATACACAGACTCCGCCCCCCCCCTTGGATTTCGATTAAATCTAAAAAGCTGGTAGTTTGTTTTTTGTAACAAAAAAGAACTTGGAATGTCAGATGAAAGAAAAGTTTCAGTAACAAAAATTATGTCATATATTTCACTAAGTAATAAAACGGATAAAGAGTCCAGGGGCGGGTCCACTAAACGCGTGCTGACTAGGTGCTATCTTAGCACGTTGTTTAAATCTCTTGTTAATGTTTTAATTTCTGGATTTTTTCTTGAGAAAACGTATGGGACTCTTTTTTTAGATAGGATAAATTAATATTTAAAGAGATTTATGCATATTTGTTTGAAATAAAAATTTTATAAAGCCTTAAACCGTAGTTAGGAGTTTTGCTAACCCGTAACTAGGTGTTATTGCTTTAATAGTTTGTATATACAACAAATATGTATAAAGTTAATAAAATATCAGTTTGTTCCATGTAAATAAAAAGTTCTGTTAGATTTTTCCAGAAAAAACCCAGATATTAAAACATTAACAAGAGTTTTAAACAACGTGCTAAGATAGCACCAAGTCAGCGCGCGTTTAGTGGACCCGCCCCAGTTTGTTAATAAGAGAACGAGCGTTAATTAATTTACAGCAAATATTATTGTCAAAAAAAGAACAAAAGTCAATAAAAGACCCATTACCTTTACTTGCCACATTTAGTTTAACACATTAGCATTATTTTGAACAGTTTAGATTATATTAACTAACACCAAAAAAATAGATGAACACCAACAAAAAGGCGTTAAATGATTAACGTAACCTAACAACTATTCTCTGTTTAAAAACAAACAAATCTTTAAAAACAGTAATCATTCTTAAAATAATTTTGAAGGCTTAGAAAATGCAAATTATATATGTGCTTTTCAAATGATAGATCTAATTTTGCCCTATTGGTTGACATACTGCCAAATTAGCAGATACTATTATCTGCCATTTTGGCGAAGTATCAGTCTGCCAAAATAATAAAAAATACCTGCCGATTTGGCAGAAATATTAGCCGCGTGAAAATCGGCTGAATATTCTGTCATTTTGGCTGATTTTTTATTAAAAAACGGGTTACCAAAATTAAGAGAGTATGGTATTGATTGTGTATCTTGCTTTTTATTTAAAATTGTGTGTTTTACAACGTTTAACTGAGTTTTAAATGTAATATCACTGGAAAATTTAATTAAAACTCCGCTAAAACCGATAAAAATTACAGAAACAAACGCTGTCTATTGATTTTTTAGGAGTATGACTAGAAGATATACGTTTTATAAATACATTAATGGTTAATTATTAAGCTGTTTATATGTTGTATTAAAATTGATTTAGCCTGTTATAGGTTTGTTTTTCAAAAAAATTTTTGTTTTGTTCAAGAAACAGGTTAGGGTCTTTTATATGTCACTTTTTATCACATCTTCTTTTTACAGCTTCTTTTAAATTAAAACAATTAATACAGTATTTTAATCAGCAATCTTATAGCATGTGCTTTACTTGATGTTTGTGATAAATTTTGGTGCAAGGTCTTAATAATGATAAATTATTTTTTTAGATAAATAGATCTAAATTTTGTCATTTTTATTTTGTTAAATTAAGATTACACCTTCATATGATTACAAAAGTTGACTTACATTATTTGTTTTAATCACATTGGTTCAGGTTGTTCCATCGTTGTACTCTATTTCACCTTCTTCTTGAAATTTGTAACCACTTAGTTCCACGTATTTTGGCAGTGTTGGCGTCTCCATTTTAAATGCTTTGTGTCTAAAATTTATAACATTTAGTTTAAAGAAACCATTAAAAAACATGAATTGGTCAAAAAACATAAATATCATAAATCATAAATTCAGTGACTTTGAGAAATATTCATAATAATCTAATAATTGTTGAGCAATGTCTTCAGATGTCAAAATTTATTCTTGACGTTTCGAAACCACGTCGGATTTCTTCTTCAAAAATACAAAATTTATAACAAAGTATAATAGATAAAATAATTATATAAAACAACATTCAAATAACACATTTCGTCCTGATAAAATTTTTTTAGACAAAAACACAGGACAAATAAAAAAACTGGGACATAGTTTTGTAAATATTCTAAGAAAATATAATTGTTTTTATATTAAAACACTTTTTTATAAGTTTTAAAAAACGTCCAAAATATTAATTTTAAAAAATAAAAACAAAACCTTTTTGATAAAAAATTTAAAATAAGAGACAAAAAACTTGTAAAATGAACGAAAATTAGTAAAATTATAGTGGAATTTCTATTAAATTGTTGGTAAAAAAAGATTAAAACAACTAAAACAATAAAACGATAAAATATGAACAGGAAAATAACAGGTGGTAAAAGTTGCGTAACAATAATCACAAGTAATTGTTTTACACACTAGGAATTTGTTAATTTGGCTGGCAACCAACCACTTTCCTGCTGCTGAAATTAACGCTGGATGAATATTACTTTATGCAAGATTTAATGATCATGCTAAAGAATTAATACTAAGGTGAAAATACTCTTTTTGCAAAACCTCTTCGCTAAAACAAGTTGTTGAAATCTTTTTTTCCTTTTCTATTATTGTTGCTGTTGTCAAATTTTTTTATCTACCAAAATACTTTTTAGTATTAAAACGTAATAAGTGTAATGGATTCAGAGGAAATACTTATCAACAAAGTGCGGAGTAGACCAGAGCTTTATTATAACCGAGACGAAAAATACAAAGATAAAATCATCCAGAATAACAGTTGGACAGAAGTAGCCAAAATCGCCGGCTTTGATTCCGCCGCAGCCACAAAAAACGATGGTTGACTTGAAGAAGTCTCATTTCTTGAATAAGAGCAATGTATTCGTCTTTTTTTCACCCTTTTTAAAAAATTGGGCGAATCCACCATTTTCTTTTATTTTTGCAAAGCCGTCTTCCATGAAGTAAAAACAACAAAAGAATTTTCACTACCTCGTCGTCGTCATCAGATGAAACACATTCGTTAAGAAACATTTTTATTTCACTACATTAAAAAACAATAACGTATTTTTTCCAACTTGCGTTTAGCAGTGCTAGCTAGCACTGCAGTGTGAACATCTTCTAGCACTTAGCAACTCGCACGTAGAACCTAGCACCTAGCAGCTGGCACTATAGAACTTATCACCTAGCACTCCAGTGTGAAACGGGCTTTAACAAAACCTAAAAATCAACCTAAACAGCCAAAAAAAACTTTAAACCTGTTAAATGTGGCATTAACTGCTGAATATGAAGAAGGATTTATCTAAGGGACCCCATTATGCTTTAAGGGGTCCCATTATTTTAGTTTCTGTGAATAACACGCGCTTGTATTTCCTATTTTAAACCTTTTTTTCTTCCAAATCGCTGATATTAAAAAAAAACACAACATTCGTGCCCCAAAATTAATGAAGTCGATTTTTGTACACTTTTGAATGTAATAAATTTACTTTTTTTATCACTTCTATTTTTAAAATTTTTTCGTTGTTGATGAAAAAAGCAAAAAAATTTGGATCATAATAATTTTGAAAGAGTAAATTCTTAAAATTTGTAAACATAAAAGTGTTGCAGTTAATAGTGATTTTTTCTAGAGCTCCAAGCTCCAAAGCCTCATGATATTTTTATGGTAGTTTCATAACTAATTAGATAATAATACCATGGAATATAACCGTGAAAAATGCTTTGAAAATAGAGTAACAAACGGGGTGATTTCCCTCAAGGAGTATTTTTAGACAGAAAAAATATGGGCTATATCCGAGTTGGACGTATGTGAAGTGTAATCTTCTATTTTCAGAGAGGATGACAATTTAAAAAATCATGCCTACAGCAATCTTTGACCGTTACGAAATCGACATTTTTTAACTATAAGGTTGTAATTGTATGAGTTAAAAAGAATAATCATAAATATGAACAAAATTGCAATTTCGCGATGGTCACAGATTGCTGCAAACACATGATTTTTTTATTTGTCATTTTCTCTGACCATGAAAAAGCTACAGCTGGGTTGTGTAATTGTTTTACTAAACAAAAAATTATTATTATATAATGGTCTACAATTTTTATTTTGTAAGCAACTGCAGGTTTTAATTTGTTACTGTCCACATAAGTCCAACTCACAGTTTCTGTCTAAAAACGTATTCCCAGCAGAAAATCGCCCCGTTTCCTGCTCTATTTCTAGAGCATTTTTGATGGATAGTCCACCACTTTTAAAGTTGAGTCCTAAACTTAAATAATTAGAGTTCCACTATATGCAATGACATAACTTTCAAACAGTGTTTGATTGTTTATAATAATAAGAGGAAAATGAAATCATATGATTTTTAATTTTGAACTAAAGGTAAACCCAACGTGGCTGCAACAGTTGTTCGTTGGACTGAAAAATCCCCCTCATGAAGTAACCACTCAATTCACGAGAATCTGACGTCACTCATAATCAGAATTCAGAAAATGAAAGATTTAAAGTAGAAATCAACTTCAGATGGTAGTTTAAGAATAATTCTTATTTTGTGATGTAAAAAAATAGTTTAATAAACACCTGAATACACTGTTGCAGCTACGTTTGGTTTGCCTTTACATGTTATGGTGAATACAAGATGGTATTTTGGCGTAGGAATTTTTATTTACAATAAAACGTGTGACCGGTTTCAAAACCAATGTGGCTAAAATTAGATAAAACCAGAACACCCCTATTACTTTCTGAAAGATCAGGGGTTGTTTATTCATTACCATGTATTTGTGGCGCCGTATACATTGGTGAAAAATCTAAATCGCTAAAAGAACGACTTAACCAGCATGCAGCGGTTATAAGACACTCCCGTTTAACCAGCGATATATTTCTACATAAGACCGATATTCTACCTCCAAACATCCCTGAACACCAAACACTATTTCAAGATTCCAAAAAAAAAGTAACTCTTCCTAGCAAAAAAAACAGCCCCAAAAAAAAAAAACACACCAAAACAAAACTAAAATACTTTACATAAGAAAAATAAAATAAATAACTTCCTAAAATATAAAGATAAAAGATTAACCTGCGTGAATTATCCCCGTTATTAGCCCCAGCACTAGTAAAAATTAAAAATTTGTTTCAAAATTAAAAATTCAAAAGTTTTTTTATTTTTTTAATATTTTTGTAATACTAACATGTACTGTTCCTTTTGTTTTATTTTATTTTATTGTGTTTGAAAACGGTTGGTGAATATCGAAACCGGTCTCACGTTTCATTGTAAATAAAAATTCCTACGCCAAAATCCCATCCCGTATACACAGACTTGATATATAGATGGCGATCTAAAAATGTAACTACATATTATGCGTGAATTATTATGGCACGGTTTGCAACGCGTGGCGTTCAAGTTACAGACTTTTAACAAAATAATAGATACGTGGTACACCAATCATATTAAGGCTTTAGCACAAAAAATTAGCGCGCTGAAAATTCTGTTTTTCTAATATTGCAAAAAAAAGAACAAGACGCAAAATGTACAAAGCGATTGCTATTTGAAGCTCTTGACAATGAAACTTTGCTTCCTATTTCGCATCGTTTGATGTAAACGGTCTTCTCATATAAGATCACACAGAAAAATAAACGTACGTACTCTTTTTAAATCGAAAATTAAAAAAAAAACATACTCGTTATAACTAAAATATTTCAATGAATTAATTTTTCCGGATTATTACGTTTTGTCTGTTTTATTAATCAAACCAATTATAAAAATGGTATCAGTCATTTTTAGCGTAAAATAGTAGCACAAACACCTTGTTTGATAGGGTCCATTAAAGTTAAGTCGAGGTGTGGGGTAACCTTAAGTCTGGGGCTTATCTCTATTTTTAATGGGGTCCCATTATGTTTGAGTTACACCTTTATTTTAATGTGACGAGATAAGCCAATTTTTAATGGGCGCCTAGAAATAATGGGGCCTAGAAATAATAATGGTTTTGGGTTACCGGCCCCTGGCGTCCCTTTTTCAGGTCTTTTTTGCTATAGCTATACTTTGGATTACAAATTGATAAACTTGAGGAAAAAGGCTTTTATTTCCATATAATAATTTTATAAAAAGATATTCAGTTTATTTAATTATGTCATATTTTTTATATAATGAAACAAAACAAACTAAACTCAAATACCAGCGACATTACTTAAACACTAAATGCTGTTGGATTAATGCCAGCAGTTAATTTCAAATCCATTTTCAAATACTTCAAATAAATAAAAAAAATAAATATAAAATTATACCAATTTATATCTTAAAACGTCATTTATTGTGCATAAAGGCATAAAATAGCATGAAAAAATTACTTTTTGTCATAATATAAATTTTTACCTATGCTTTTATATTTATATCTTCATATAAAATAAATAATAGATGTATATGATTTTGGCACATCTTATATAAACAAAATGAACGGACACAAGTTGCCACGTTTAAAATTAAAATGAAATTCAAACAATTATTTAACTCTAGCTGTAGTTTTTACTTTTGGCCGCGTAATAAATTAGTTTATAATACACTAGTCATTTCCATTATTGTTTTTTTTTATTTTTTTATAATTAAAAACTGGCTGTCGCGACCGCTCTGTCGCTTCCACAGCGCCGTTGAGTTTAGAAAGGTTAATAATAATGATGGAAAGTTTTCTTGCCGCATGACAATTTAATCGGTCAAAAACATTTAAAAAAGCTTCCTAATAAAGCTTCTTATACGCCTGACGATATTCGGGCAATTTACCTAAAAAATATAGCGCGTTCAATGGCTCACGACTAAAAATTTTGAGCCTTGTATGCTTTCTAGCACTGTACCTTTACTATGGAATGATGCATATGTTCATCCTATTTTTAAAAAGGGTGCCAGCAGTTGCCGTGAAAATTATATGTCCATCTTGCTGACATGTATAAGCACTAAAGCGTAGGACAGTATTGTGTCAGACGAAATAATAATTTATTTAAAAAGGAAAAAAATAATTCATCAATACCAGTTTGGGTTTTTAAAAGGGAAATCTGTAGGACTGCAACTTTTATACACAGTTTCGGATTAGTTGCAGCTAATATTGAAAAGGGCAATTCTGTTGATATGTATGTTTATGTATGTGGATTTTTCAAAGGCATTTTATTTTGTTAGTCATCATAAACTACTAATCAAAATCAAAGAATTGATCATGAGCTCTTAAGCTGGATTTCTACTTTTATATCCAATAGAAGACAAAAAAGTAGTTTTAAACAATGACTCTTCTGACACTTCTGCTAATTTTGTATACTCTAACTACGCGTTTGTTTCCAGTGGAGTGTCTTAAGGAAGTGGCTTTGGGCCACTTCTTTTTTTAATTTATATCAGACTTGCCGGATTGCCTTGATTCTAAAACTTTTCTAAAACTTTTATGCCAACGATGCTAATATATCTAGTTTCGTCAACAACTTTCAAGATCAAAAACATTTTTAAAAAAAATTAGATAAATTTTGTAAATGAACAAACAAGTGTCAGTTGAATTTTGCTATAAATAAATGTAATGTACTTCATCTGGGGAATAAAAACTTGATTTATAATTATATTTTAAACAATGAGTATATTAAAAGAATATAGTCTAAAATATATATATATATAATCTAAAATTTTCAGAGCATTGAACAAAAAAGTGTCGATAAAATGTTTGATAGCATAATGCAACGTTTCGATTGTAACTACAATCATCATCAGACAGACATAAAAATCTAAATTACAGCAAGTATAGAGTTGAATTTAAGACAAAAAACATGAAAAGAGATTAAACTAAAGTAAAACAAAGTAATATCAGGAAAAAATTTTAAAGTATAAAAGCCTAAATTACTTATATTTAAAAAAACGAATAAATATAAATATGACGCAATAAAACTGGGGAAACTACATAGAAAGTTTATAAACCAACACTAAAAATTAATACTAATATATTAAAAAATATATCGAATATGCTAAAAAATACATCTATTTTACTTAAATTAACTTAAATTTACAAATTATACAGTAGCTTAAAATAAAACTTTTTGTTAAAAACAACCACCAAAACCCTTTTTTTATAAAAAAATACAAAATATGTAAGCGACAATTGAAACAATTTAAAAATATTTTTACACTTAAGTATATAAGTATATAAAACAAAACAAATAAAGCTAGCGGACCAGAGACACAAATTAGCAGATAAATGATTATGTAAATGAGACTAAACCAATAAAAACCACGAAATATATAAAGGCTACAATACATATAAAAAATATGAAACTAATATCTTGAGATAAAAGGTGATGAGAAAAATTCAAAACATAAATAATAAAAAATATGATGAAACAATGATAGGAAAACGAGACGTATTGTTTGAACGAGTGGTTAATAAAACGATTATGAAAGTGAAAAAGGAGGGATTAATGCCATGATTAATTAGACATTAAGTGCCATGATTAATTACACATTAATTTTTTAGCATATTAGATATATTTTTAAGCATATTAGTATTAATTTTTAGTGTTGGTTTATATGTAGTTCCCCAGTTTTAAGGCGTAATATTTATATTTATTCGTCTTTTAAATATATAAGTAATTTAGGTTTTTATACTTTAAAATTTTTCCTGATATTACTTTGTTTTATTTTAATTTAATGTCTTTTCATTTTTTTTGTCTTAAATTCAACTCTATAATTGCATTTCTGGTAATTTAGATTTCTATGTCTGAGTGATGATGATTGTTGTTACAATCGAAACATCACATTATGCTCTCAATAAACATTTTGTCGACTGTTTTTTGTTCATTATTAAATGTCGATTTCCAACAAATCAAAGTTTTCAGAACATTGTTCTCAAATCGCCGCTAAAACACAAAAACGTATATCTATTTTTAACTCCGCGTTTTTCAAACATTTAATATGTCTTTCCTGCTTAAAATCTAGCACCAGTTACATACACCTCTACTTGAGTTTAAAACTTTTGTTTGGAATCCTCATTATCTTATGGATATTGAGTGTCTCAAAAAAGTGCAGATGTCATTTACCAGTAAACTTTATCAAAGATGCTCATTTCCCAAAGTTGACTATAAGACCCGTATCTTAGAGCTTAAACATGACAAGCTTGAAACTTGAGGGTTAAGAAACGATATTTTGTTGTGTTATAAAATTTTACATAACATGGTCAATGTTCCGATTAGTGATGTTCCAATTAATAATTTTTTTTCTACTGATCATAAATCTCGCGCATGTAATGATGGTTTAAAACTAATAGTATAAATTTTCTAAAAACAAATTAACCAAAAACCTTTTTTTCTAATTTATTTTTTAATTTTGTAGATCAACTTATGGTATTCATTGCCACCTGATTTTGTTGCTTACCGGCTATTAATTCGAAATTTCGTCAAAAAGTGAAAAAAAAATATTTCAAAACAAATTTTATTTGTAAAATGTGTTTTTAATATTTGCTTTTCAATACATGCTTTAATAACAGTTTTGGATTAATAATCGTATTATTACTATTTCTAATATGTGTCAATTTTATACATTTTTGAGTAATATCTTTTGCAAGTCTATTAACATAAAATTATAACAGTGAACACAATCCTAATTAGTTTTTGCCTTTGTTTGTAATCAGAATGGTTTTTGTATTATCATAAGCTTTGTACATTGTTCTTCTTATCTTATATATTTGCCTTTTATTTTTCTTCCGGTTGTTTAT
>JASAMX010005746.1:0-33306 GCA_030248175.1 Microlaimidae sp. YZB2_3
CTCTTCCCTGATTTTATATAGTTATAGAAAAAAACATGAGCATAAGTATAGCAAAAACAAACATCAGTATATGAAAATAAAATATAGGGGTGCCAGATTTTTTTGTTTTCAAACATTAAATCAAGTTGATAAATATATTTGGATATATGTGTGTCAGGGCTATGCTTCGCGCAAAATCCGGTTTCTGTTTCCCTTAATACACAATACTGAATATTTATATTTTTCGCAAAATCCATCCAAATCAAACGGACAAACACAACACGACAATAAACAGATAGACATCAAATTAAAAGTTAAATTGTCATATAACTTTTTTAAAAATATATATCTAATTTTTTCAAAGTCTAAAAACAAAAAAAATAAATTACAAGTCGTGTCAGTCACACAGCTAATATGTAGTTTTTTATATGTTTGATCTCTGATTTATTATTTAATTTTTTAATTCAAACACGATTATTTTTTGAAAAAAATTTTTGGTTTTATTGTTTTAAAATAATTGGTTTTTAAAAAACTTTTTATTTTTGATTTTTTTTAACGAAAAACTTTGAATTATTGTTTCAAAATTATTGCAGCTCCATCCTAACTTTGAGTGATTGCCTTTTGGGCTGAAAATTGAAACCACCCGCGAAAAAGTAACAAAAACAAAATTGTCAGTATACGTTTCAGCTGATGGAAGCCTTTAAAAAACTGAAGGTGCACCCCATGCTTTACTCCCAGATCTTATAAGGTTAGATTCAGATTATCGTTTTTTTGACAACTCTGTTTGTTAATGTTTCGCTGCCTTGATCAAAAAATTAGCTTAAAAGGCAATCGCTCAAAGTTAGGATGGAGCTGCAATAATTTTGAAACAATAATTCAAAGTTAGTCGTTAAAAAAAAATCAAAAATAAAAAGTTTTTTAAAAACCAATTATTTTAAAACAATAAAACCAAAAATTTTTTTCAAAAAATAATCGTGTTTGAATTAAAAAATTAAATAATAAATCAGAGATCAAACATATAAAAAACTACATATTAGCTGTGTGACTGACACGACTTGTAATTTATTTTTTTTGTTTTTAGACTTTGAAAAAATTAGATATATATTTTTAAAAAAGTTATATGACAATTTAACTTTTAATTTGATGTCTATCTGTTTATTGTCGTGTTGTGTTTGTCCGTTTGATTTGGATGGATTTTGCGAAAAATATAAATATTCAGTATTGTGATTTAAGGGAAACAGAAACCGGATTTTGCGCGAAGCATAGCCCTGACATATTTATCCAAATATATTTATCAACTTGATTTAATGTTTGAAAACAAAAAAATCTGGCACCCCTATATTTTATTTTCATATACTGATGTTTGTTTTTGCTATACTTATGCTCATGTTTTTTTCTATAACTATATAAAATCAGGGAAGAGCGCGGAGCGCTCTTTCCCTTATATTAAATGGGTTAAGTCACTGCGCGGTTAACCGTTGTTGATGGCGTCATCGAAATCAACAAAACCTTTAATAGTTTTTTAGCCAATTAAAAAACTAAACATTTTACATGACTAAAATATTACCCATATTTTTCTGATATTAAAAACCTAAAAACTTTTGCTAAACATCTGAATTTCATACTAAAAAGCTTAATTTGCTTAACTTTTTTTTGTTTTTTTTTTTTTTGGGGTCCCCCAAAAATTTTTCTGTGGTGAATATTTGGAGCTGATTTTTTGCACGTAGATGCTAAATTGCCCCCTGCATATGAATTTCATTCTCGAATATGCTCTATTGCCCGTAGTTACACCTCTGTTCATGTGAAAAACGACCAGTTTTTTTCTAAGGTACGCATTAGGTACTGGGGTACTTGTGAGCAATCGTATGTAACACGTTCAGTTACATCTTTATGCTCATTATATTTTTTAAAGTTTTCGGAACAGTAAAATGAAATTGTGATCATTTCTACTTTTATAGTTGCCATATGAGAACAAGCTGTTAAAGCGAAGATCAGATAATTTTCTTATTATTTGATAACATAAAGATAAGTCACCTTTTATTCGTCTTTCCTCAAGCGGCTCTAAACAACAAAATTTAAGTCTATCAAGGTAACTTTTTACCTGTAGACCACATTTATAAAAAGCACGTCGGGTATAATGTCTTTGAACAGATTCTATTAAATCTATATTTTTACATAGAAATGGTGACTAAACCTGCGAACAGTATTCTAGCTGTGGACGGATGTAACTTTTGAATGCTTTCATTAGTGCATTTAAATTGGGAGTTTGGAAAATTCTAAATATTATATTAGATATTTTGTACGCTGTTTTAGTGATGCTATTACAGTATTCAGAAAATTTTAAGTTATCTGAGATTAATACACCCAGATCACGCGCTTCACTTCTAATTTAAAGTTGTTTGCTGTCAATCGTTAGCGGAAATTTGGGTTTCCATTCCAAACATACATAAAGCAACATTTTTGTGCTGCAATTTTTGGATCCACGAAATAAGTTTGTTTATGGAATTTTGCAAATCATTATTGTTTTCGATTTTTTTTCCAATTTGATAAAGTTTTACGTCATCTGCAAATAATTCGCAGTTTACGTTTTATATTTCTTTTGGAAGATCATTAATAAATAAAAGGAACAAAAACAGCCCTAGAACGCTTCCTTGAGGTACTCCTGAAGTTACTTTAGAAAAAGAAGAGGATGAGTCATCAATAATCACTTTTTGTTTTCTGTCTATTAAAAGGCTGTAATCCAGTTAAGCAAATCACCCCCAATTCCGTATGCTGAAAACTTTGTAAGTAGTTTGCTATGACAGACTGAATCGAAAGCCTTTTTGAAATCAATATAAGCAACATCGATAATTTTGTTTTCATCAAGAGCTAAACTCCAATCAAAAACTGACTTAATTAGTTGAGAACACAAAAAGCGTTTACTAAGAAACGCATGTTGGTCCGCAGAAATTATTTTCTTTTTTAAAGAAATGAACACATTTAGAATAAAATAGAATAGAATGGTTTATTGTACAAGTCACACATGTAACAAACAAAGTACAATGTTTACAAAAAAAGTTTTAAGGGTCACATAAAATGAAGTTACAAATATATTTTACATAATTTTAAAAATTAGAGATTTGATTTTATAAAAAAAATGGACAATTGTTGCAAAGGCTTCTCATCTTTTTTTATATTTCAAAACAATATATTTTTAGTAAAAAGTCTTTAGGCACTTGTTTAATCTGAGATTAGGTTTAATCTCAGATTAAATCGTCACTAACTCGAGATTAAATTATTAATTTATGCAAATTTTTAAACCACCTCCGGAGGTGGATTAAAAATTTGCGGGTTTTCCCCGCTAATCTCGGATTAGTGGCGATTTAATCTGAGATTAAGTTTATTAACTCCGTTAACCTAGATTATTTAATTAATACTGTTAGTATGTTTACTGTGTGTCAACAATCGCTAATCTCAGATTAATTTTAAGTCTGATTAAACCTTCAGCATACCACCCCAGGTTTTTTTTTCTTTTTGATGGATCATAAATTAAGACTTTTTTTGTTGTTTTTTGTTTGAGCAAAAAAATTGTTTCATAACGACTTCAAAACACAAAAAAACACACAAATATTTAATTTTTTATCAAATTGTTTAATGCAAGATAACTGAAAAATAAAACATAAAAAATATTTTTTTTTAATATTTCCTATGTAGCTCAAAATAAATATATTTTACTTCCTAACAAAACTAAATACCGCATAACGGTTTATAAATTAAACAACGCATACAAATATAAAGGTTCAAAAGCTTACCGCTTTAAAATAAAAATTAAAAAACATAGAAGACATAGCATAAAATTAGAATTTGTACTTTTTTAGTCTATTAATAAAACCATTTACAGTGGTAGCTGACACAATATCTCGCGGTAGTGAGTTCCAAGCTTTTACAATTCGATTACAAAAAAAGTACTTGTATATATCTAAACGAGTTTTTGGAAAATTTAGGTTAAAACCATTTCCCCTTGTGCGCTCGTCTTCATTTAATTGAAAAAAATTAGTAAAATTTATGTCAACAAGACCGTTTAAAAATTTATAGCATAATATAAGGTCAGTTTTTATATGTCTTTTTGCAAGCGTCTCAAGACCTAGTTCGGATAGCCTTGTTTCATAAGGAACACTTGGAAAAGAACATCTAGAGTAAAGCCTTTAAGTAAAAATTTTTTGGACCCTTTCAATAAATCAATGTCTTTTTGTAAATAAGGAGACCAATAAAGGTCTTATGTAGGCCTTAAATGCCTTAAATAAAACATCCATGTCTGTAGTATGGTAGTGCATTTAATTTCGGCACTTTTCCAAATTGGGTATTTTTGATTTTGGACTATATCTTTGGTAATTCTTGACGGAATACGACGTTTCATAGCTCAAATGAGAGCTAATTATATGTAGATAACTGTCGTGAGCTTTTTATTTGTTATGTTATGATATTTTCTTGTGAAATTGTGCGATTTACAAAAAATAAAATTGTTACTCGTATTTAGAACATGGGCATTTTAAGATTACGCAATAAAGTGGTTTAAAAATTAAAATGTCCAGGTAAAATTTAGTCTATTTTCAAAAGTTTTAGTCCCCGTGGTTCTACGTTGCGTTTGTGGTGAGCAATCGTTATAAAATAAAATAGTGTAATTTCAGCACACATATTGCTGTAGGTAAAAACGGGTTGAATTAAGTGGTCGGGTGTTAAATTGTAGTTGTAAATAGTTAAAAGACAACGTTGAAATGTGTAGGGGTCATAGCACTGCACTTAAACTCAATTAAAGGGGTTCTTTTAAAAAGTGCCGAAATTAACTGTCGATTTACAATGACTCAGTCGATAATATAAAAAATTGTGTATCTTCTGACTATATTCATGTATCAAGTGGTGTACCCCAGGGCAGTGTTCTGGGGCCACTGCTTTTTCTCCTTTATATCAATGATTTGCCAGACTGTCTCGACTCTAACGCTTCTGTGAAACTTTTCGCAGATGACGCTAAATTCTATTCTGTTTTTGACAAAACTCAATCACCAAATAATTTTCAAAAAACTCTTGATAATTTTTGTTCATGGGCTCACAGTTGGCAATTAAATATTGCTATAAAGAAATGTAATGTTCTTCATCTAGTTTCAAAAAATCCACAACACGTCTATTATTTAAATTATAACAAAATTGAAAGTAAAAATCTTATTCGTGATTTAGGTATTTTAATGTCATCAAATTTAAAATTCTCAAGCCACTGTGCTTCTATTTCTGCTAAAGCTAAAAATAGAATTGCTATTTCTAGGGCTTTTCGTTAGGAAAAACCCAAATATTTTGACCAAAGCTTATACGAGCTTTGTGCGCCCTTTGCTGGAATTCGAAACTTATGTTTGGAATCCTAAGTATTTAAAAGATAAGGAATGTATAGAAAAAGTTCAACGAACGTTTACCCGGCGATTGTATTAAAGATGCAACTTTCCTTATGCTTGTTATACCGATAGACTAAAAAATTTAGGACTTGATAAACTTCAAACACGCAGAACGCGCAACGATCTTGTTTTTTGCTATAAATTATTAAACAACCTCACTGAATTGCCAGCTGATAAGTTTTTACAAATTGATCATAATTTTAAAACTCGATCCAATGGCCTTAAACTAAAAGGAAGTCATTTTCGATTAGATATATCAAAATTTTTTTTACAAATCGCATTTTATCTTTGTGGAACAATCTCCCACGTAACGTTGTTTTTTCTAAATCATTAAACTTTTTTTGTCGAAAGCTTTTAACTTTAAGCTTCTAATAAAAATTTTTGCAAATACAAATTTTTCAATTTTTTTAAATAAACAGTACACACATATAAATCAACAATTTTTTACTTTTTTTTTAAAGTAAAAAAAATGTGTTCCACTAGCTATTTTATCTAGTTTAATATATATTTTTTTGTTCTTATAAATTGTATTATGTCTTTAAATAGCTTTTCCTTCTGTTTTATGATAGTTTTTTTGTTTGTGTTTACAGATTTCTTGTGTCTAGTTTTTCAAGCACATAAGTTAAATGTTTCTACTTATCTCTACTGTTCAGTCTACGTTCACAATGTATTTTTAATATTCGATTCTTTTTTATGATTGTGATAATTCTTTGATGTTCTGTTGTCATGTAAGTATGTTACTTTTTTGTGACCTTTGCAACATAAATTCTTCTTCTTCTTCTTCTAACTGCACTTTTTCTCCAAATTTTGCTCATTTTGATACCATTTGGCATTTTAGCTGTAACTTTTTGCCAGTTACACGTTGAACAACAAGTAGAAGCTTAAATTAAAGAAAACTGTCTGGAGATAATGATAGGTTTTTAAATTTTTGAAAATGATGATTTTTTGAATCGATTTATTGATCAAAATAAAAAATTTGAAAAATAGACAAATAAAAACTCCCAACGGCACAATAACAGCCTTTTGGCAACAATAAGGATTGTACAGAGCAGACAACCAACATCCCCTCATAAAAACCGCACAAAAAAAGCAGACGGGTTTTAATTGTGGAGAAAACGGAACCAAATCCCAGCGCCATCTGTTTCAACCGCGCGGAAATCGGCGAAAACAACAAAGTACTTTTTTTAATTCTTGCATTACTGATGACAAAATTAATTCAAAGTTTTATTTATTAAAAAATAATAATAAGTGTCGGTGGCGCGGGAGCGCCACGCGCCGGTATGTAATCATCGGTGGTGCGGGGATGCCACACTGCAATTTAAACCACCGCACCGCACCAACTATACTTAGAGAACGTGAGTAAATTTTGTAATTCATTTCATCATCATCTTATTATTATTATTTTTACTGTAGAATTATAATTGCAATCATTGGCGGACGGCATCGCGCCAACTATATTTAGAGAACGTAGGTAAACTTTGTCTGGAGCGCCACTGCACCGCACTAACTATAATTAAACAACGTGGGTAAATTTTGTAATTTAAATTCATCATCTTCTTTTTATTATTTTTTATTTAAAAAAGTATATCTCGGCAACGGAATGATTATAAACATATGTCATTGCGCAGCTAAAACTATAGTTTATTAGGCTATTTTTTTAATTTAATAAAAAAAAGGTGGTAGACTAGCCTTGAAAAATGCTCTAAGAATAGAGCAGGAAAAAGGGGCGATTTTTCCCCGGGCGTATGTTTAGACAGAAAAGATGTAGACTAGTCTGAGATGGACATTATGTGGACTATAGAAAATTTGCATTTGGTTTGGGCAGCTGCTCACTAAATAAAAATTTCTACCATACGATAATGATTTGTTTATACATTGACCTAATCACACAGTACTGTTGCATTTTTTTTAGTTTGATGAAATGTCAATTAAAAAAATTATACTCACAGCAATCTTTGACAAGCGCGAAATCGCCACTTTTTAAAATTTATGGCTGTTTTTTACACATACAAATATAACCTTCAAATTTAAAAAGTGGCGTTTTCGCGCTTGTCAAAGATTGCTGTGAGTATAATTTTTTCAATTGACATTTCATCAAACTAAAAAAAATGCAACAGTGCTGTATGATTAGATCAATGTATAAACAAATCATTATCGTATGGTAGAAATTTTTATTTAGTGAGCAGCTGCCCAAACCAAAGGGAAATTTTCTATAGTCCACATAATGTCCATCTCAGACTAGTCCACATCTTTTCTGTCTAAACATACGCCCGGGGAAAAATCGCCCCTTTTTCCTGCTCTATTCTTAGAGCATTTTTCAAGGCTATTTAAAATGACACTGACTGGAAACAACACATAATAAATGCCTTCATTTTCAGCAATGGGATTTTCGAATTTAGGCATAATACCATTATCTTTGATAAATAAGCTAGTAAAATAATTGTTAAATATCTTACATTTTTCTCTAGCATCTAAGGTTAAATTTCCGTCAGATATTTTAATAGGACCTATTTTGGAAAAACCGATTTTAAAGTTTTTACTTGAATGCTTGTAGAATTTGCGCGTGTCTCCGCCACTAAGAGCTTTTTTTTCTAAGTGTTCGTGAAAGAGTCCTAACTGTTTTTTTATATTTTTTAGCCTAATCCGGACGTCATTTTGTTTTCTGCACATTCGACTACAAATCATGAATGACCAGCAGACTTTGACCCTGTAAAAAAATTTTGTTTCAAAAACAACCAACTTACTGAGAATCAAAAAATTGAAGTCTTGCGTTTTTTCGTTACAAAAAATAGGCAAACCAATAGTGATGTCTTTTCATCAGGACCGTATGATACAGGCAAAACTTCCTTGTTACGCCACAAAGTAGACATTGGTGATAATTTATCTTGTCGGCAGAAACTGTACAGAGTTCCTGAAAGCCAAAAGAAAATAATCTATAATGAGATCAAAACAATGTTAGATAAAGGAGTCATCAAAGAATCAAAATGCCTATATGCCAGTCCGAAAGTGATCATCAGAAAAAAAGACGGAACAAAACGATTCTGCATTGATTATTGAGGTCTAAATAAAATAATAAAAAAAGACGCTTTTCCATTATCATGAATCAACAGTCTTAGATGCACTACGAGGTGCTGTATATTTCTTCACCCTCGGTCTTCTGTCAGGATACTGGCAATTGGAAATGAAAGAGGAGGATAAAGAAAAAACAGCATTTGCTAGTCCTATGACAGGACTTTATGAATTTAATGTTCTTCCCTTCAGACTTTGTAACGCACCGTCTATGTTCCAACGGCTCATGGATCTAGCTCTTACAGGTCTTCATTGGCAATCTTGTCTAGTCTACATTGATGATATCATTGTATTTTACAAAACTTTTGACGCTCATCTCAGGGATCTTTCTAACAGTTTTCAGTCGTCTTTGAAACGCTAAACTAAAATTCAAACAAAAAAAAAATGTAAATTTGGTAGCGAATCTGTAGAATTTTTAGGTCATGTAGTGAGTAATGATGGTGCTAAACCAAATCGGGAAAAGATTGCATGTGTTAGGGACTTAAAGGTCCCACGCACACAAAAAGAAGTTCGTTCCTTTCACGGATTGGCCAATTCCTATTGCTGATTCATTAAGAATTTTCCCCAAATAGCTAGTCCCTTATATGCCTTAATGGGAAAAAAGAAGCGATTCTAGAGTACCAAAAGGCATTCAACGTGCTCCAAGAAAAGCTTTGTTCCTCTGATATCCTTGCCTTCCCGGATTTTTTGAGACCCTTTTTGCTGGCTATCGATGCTTCTAATACAGGCATCGGCTCAGTACTCTCAGAGGTGCTGAAAGACAGAAAGTGTCTCAGCCAAAGTTTAGCTCTGCTGAGAGGAATTATGCCACAATTGAACGTGAAGCACTAGCTATAGTATGGGCAGTGGGGACACCAAGTTACAATTACCACAGATCACGCACCACTAAAATACACCTTTACATTTTTGAATAGAATAGAATAGAATAAGTTTATTGTACACGTTACTACATCAGCAACAAATTTTGTACAATATTTAAGACAAAAACAAAATCAAAGGTTATCACTACACTAGTAAAAAAAAAGCAACAACACCATAATATCAAAAAAACACACAAAAAAGAATATTAGTAAGTATATGAAAATATTATTTACCTATATTTTGTTGCAAAGGTTGCTTAACAGAGATCACAATATAATCATAAAAAAGCAACTGTTAACAATTAATGATATTATAAAATTACTAAAATTAAAAGTTTTTCTTAATGTTTTTTAACACACAATAATATTTTTGATTGTATGAAAAATATACATATAAACAACAAATTTAAACGCAAAATCTGCACATTTACCATAGAAAATTATTACAGATTATTTTGTAAATTTATTTTATTAAGTTTTTTGATAAAAATTGCAAGTGAGTTGATAAGACTACGTCTCTAGGTAAAGAATTCCAGACATTTATCACACGATGCAAAAGAAATTTTTTGTTATTTCTAATCTACATCTTTTTCCAATAAGTTTTAACCCGTTTCCTCTAGTTCTTGTATGATTACACACTTCAAAAAAATTTGTGCTTTTTACATCAACTAACCCATTAATGATTTTAAAACACATAATAAGATCAGTTTTTAAGCGCCGTGTTTCAAGCTTATCAAGACCTAATTCTTTAAGTTGAGTTTCCAAGACCTAATTCTTTAAGTTGAGTTTCATATTCTACTTTTGGAAACGAACAGCGCAAATACAATCGTTTTGTGAATGTTTTTTGGACATTTTCTATAGTTAGTACATCTTTCTTAAGGTACGGTGACCAAACATATGATTCAAATTCAAGAAGCGGGCGAATATTGGGCACATGTACCTTGGAACGTCTGAAACGATGGGCATACCAACTCATAGAATACAACCTAGACAAAATTGAGTACAAAACAGGAAAGAGCAACGGGAATGCTAACGCACTATCAAGGATCCCTCCTCCAGATGGTGCTGAAGTTGACTTGGACCCTCCTTTCCAAAACAATAGTAATCAAACCATCGCTGAAAAACCCATATTATGCGTTAATGACATAGGGATAGATACCAAAGCCACAGATCTTCTACCACTGAATGAAAGGTAATCCGGTCATTGTTGGGGTACCTGGCATTGATTTGGAGAAGCTTGATTCCGTTCCACTAGTTCTTCTGACGACTCCTGATGACGACACTCAGTCACTTATTAAGGAAAAAAAGACAGATCCTCAATTCCAAGACATTTACAAATATCTGGGCACAAAAAAGCTTCCTAAGAAACGTACTGATCAAAAAAATAAAAAATAATCCGCTGGTCCAAAAATTATTTTCTTAAAGATGGCGTTCTAATGCATGCCATTGGTCAACGATGACGTCATAGTCCGCAGTTTTTGGGTTAAATTGTATTACCTCAAAGAGCACGTTGAATCGAAGCTCTACGTTCTGCACATGATGATATCTTATCTGCTCATCTAGGTAGGTACACATCGTACATTAGCGAATCTTCTTCTTTGTTTCTTTTGTACAAAAATGAGCAACGACGTAAATAAATATAAATATGTAAAATCATGTGACGATTGTCAAAGAAAAAAATCAGATGCCCCAGCGGTCCGACCGGAGATGTGCCTATAACCATAGGAAACATTTTTGATTGGATCGCTATGGACATTCTGGGTCCTTTAACACAAACCGAAAGAGGCAAAAAATACATACTAGTAGTCACAGAATACTTAACACGTTATGCAATGTGCTTTGCTCTGCCTGAATAAAAGGCCGAAACCATAGTTAAAGTTGTTCTGGAAAAAGTAATAACCATACACGTTGTCCGTTAGAGATTCTCACAGACCAAGAAACAAATTTTCAAAGCCATATATTAGCGCAGTTATACAAGATCACAAACACAAAGAAAATCTTTACAACTGCTTATTATCCTTAAACAAACGGGTTGACAGAATGATTTAACAGAATGCTGACGGCAATGCTTACTCCTTATGTCAACGAGCATCATGCTGACAATTATTGACAGTGCTTAAAATTATTATCCAACAACTTCAATAAACAATTTACTCCAAACAAACCTTTTAAAACATCTAGAGAAAATCGAAAATTAATTAGAAACATTAAAAAAATCAATCAAGAACCTAAAAATATCACAACCACAGAAGTAGAAAATGCTATAAAAATTATCCAGCAACTCCAAAGCTTTTGGTCCAGACAATTTAATTATTTCCACTCTAAAAAGCTTGGTCCTTTCGGCATTTAATATCTAACTGATCTGTTCAACTTATCACCAAAAACAAATAGCATACCTACAATCTGGAAAACTGCAACTATAATACCACTTATCAAACCTGGAAAGGATCACCTCATCTCTACTTCTAAAAGACCAATTTCACTTCTCTGCCCGGCTATAAAAGTTTTTGAACAAATAATCCAGCCGATCCTTCTTCAACATCTACAACACCATCCAGATCAGCACTGCTTCAAACCCAAACAATCAACAACTTCTGCTCTCCTTCAACTTAACAATGAAATAGCAATCGGTTTCAACCAAAAAGAAATTTTAATCAGAAAGATAGCAAACAGCACACTTCCAGCCTATCTAATCAGATGACTAAGTGGTTATCTCAGGGGCAGAATCAACAAAAATTCTTTCAAAAACTCAATCTCCAAACCCAGCATAGTAAAAACAGGCGTGCCTAAAGGCTCAATCATTTCACCAACTCTCTTCAACTTCTACACATCGGACATACCTCCCCCACCTGCCGGCGTCAAAATCGTCTCCTATGCTGACGACACCACAGTCTACTCTACTGGAAACAAGATAGCCGAAATGGAAACAAATCTCACCAATTATCTCAACACTCTAAATCAATACCTGGATCTCAACCATCTCAAATTATCAACAGAAAAATCAACAGTAACACTTTTTTTCTCCCTTTTCACAAGAATACAACTATCACCCAAAAGTGACCATACAAAACCAACTTTTACCGCTCAAAAAAAAACCCCAAAATCCTAGGTGTCACTTTCAATTCAAAATTAACCTTCAACAACCACATCACCACCATCAACAACAAGGCATCTAGGCGCAATAGCTTTCTCAAAGCCCTTGCTGGGGCCAGCTGGGGACAACAAAAAAAACAATAGTAGCCTCATACAAAGCTATAGGACAACCCATCCTCAACTATGGAACACCAATATGGTCACCAAACCTCACTAAATCCCATTATCACAACTCAACAAAAAACTCAGTCTGTAGGATAGCAACTGGTTGCCACAAAATGGCTTCTCTAGATCATCTCTATCAAGAAACTAAAGTACTACCAATTAAAAACCATACATCTCTCCTTGAAACACAATTTCTTGCCAAAAAAATTTCCAGACTAACATTCATACCTCTTCATAAACAATCTCTATCTCAACTCCAACCAAATTTTCTACTGAAAAACAAACAACATGAAATACACCAAAGTGAAAAACACTTTCCAAGAACACTCCTGTCACAACTAAGATCTAGATTTTGTCATTATTTAATTCATACAAATCTAGAATAAACTCTCTAATCAAAAATGTATGCCCGAAATGCAACCAGAAATCTCATGATGTTCACCACCTTTTCTACTGCACCAAAAATCCTACCACATTAAAAGTAGAAGACCTATGGAACCCGCAAAGGCAGCAGCATTTTTGGAGGAAATCACCTGAGGGAAACTGCCTATGCAATCAATCAAAAAGTGCTTACAATCGGTCCCCCAGGAATCTATTGGAGAACGTCCTTTTTATCTGATGTTTGGTCGCGACATGCAAGTACCCATTGACATGAAGTATGAGTTAGCCCATTCTCTGTATGTCAACTATAAAGATAACTACCTTGAACATGCATGAGTAGTCATGACATAAGCACGTGATTTTTTTAAGCAGGTGTTACCAAAAGCACAATAACGTCAAAAACGTAATTATGATAAGAGAAACCTGCACCAAACCTATCACTATTGATAGCCTGGTCCTTAAATATAATCCTGCTTTTAAACCCAACAATTGTGTCAAGTTCCTTAGTCAATGGACGGGAGTATACAGAGTCCTGGATATTGACAAATCCAAAGGTATTGCCAAACTTACGCTGGTATCTGGCACAAAAAACAAAACTGAGCGGGTCAATCCCCAAAGACTAAAACCTTATAAACCACGCATAGACACTCCTAAACCAGAATGACGCATACAACCACCTCGGACATGCAAAACACAAATAAAACCAGCAACATTTTGTGACCTTTTGCAAGTCGTTTGCTAACAGATATTTTGAACCTAAAATTAGTGTCGCTCCTCAGTCTATTTGCATATATAATGTTTTTTCTTCTTGTTCAGAAGACAGCAACAGCGACAACAAGAAAAGGAAACCTCAACTAAAGATACCAAGGCCATACGCTTTTGAACTTTAAAATCGACTGGGAAGGAAAACCAGAAAAACCCGAATACCTACAGAGGCCCAAAGGTATCTCGCGTGCTGAATGGCATAATAGGTGTAGATGCAAAGAATTTGCAAAACGCCGCAAGCATGGCATTGACGTATTTAACGCTGAGCCTGTAAAATAGTAGCACCACTCAAATTTCCAAAAAGCAATTCTAAATCACAAGACAAGCCTCTTCAACCACCTACAATAATGGATGAGATACTCAAAGGCATGGATATGGTGATGTAGGTTCTTCACTTTTGTTAAACGCATTTCTTCAAATTTATAAGCAAATTAGTCAAAACATAAATACACAATTATAACAATATACATTGCACGCATAGATAAAATTAATAAATACAAAAATAAAATTAAATAACCGCCTAAACAGCCAATGTTGATATGGGAACACTGGCAATTTTCATGTGAAATAAACGATGAAGACGTAAAACTTATTGAGTAAGGTTTATCCTAGCTCTTCTCAAAGGAATACAACTTAATGGATCATGAGAAAAACTTTTTGAATGCATGCACAAAAAAAGTAGAAAAATTATAAAGATAAAAAGAAAAAAATTGTAAAAGGCAAACAGGGGTCTAGCCGGTATTATAGATCCTGTCGCTCATTACACAAGGCACTTCTATACTTCTAACTGAAATTTCACACATTACATAAAAATGCTATCTTTAGGAGGCGTGGCCTCGGTATGGACGATGGCACAATTGAGTATATTTATTGAGTGGGGAATTTGTCAGTACACCCTGCCAACTGTTAGGTTGGTAAGGGAAACAGGACTTGGAAAGGGAAGATTTTAAAACCGGAAGTGTTTCCAGTTCTCCAATATTTCTGACGTAAAAAGACAATACAATCGAGGAAAACTCAGAGCCAGATTCACAGCACTACCTAAGCAATTCCTGTGAAACCTGAACTTGGTGAGTTACGAAAATGGGGCAAATATGTCTATTAGCCCAGCAAAAAAACTGGAGGTTCAAAAACCCTTCCTATTAACCATACAGATCCTGTATAATGATTCTTGCGGGCTAACGTTGGTGGACCTCATGCAACTCCCATGAAACGTTAGCACAGTGGGGTCAAGAAGGTAAGGCGGGACTGTGGTCACAGTCCGCTCAAAAATAACAAAAGAAAAAAATACCAAAGAAAAAGGATTTGTTCCGCTACACAGGTGCGGAGGTCAGTTAGTTGACGATTATAATTATGCTGTGCAACATTAGCTAGACAGGTAAGGAAAAACTACTAATTTGGTTGAACTAACAAAACAGTCTTTCAAATACTGGGTACATTTATAACATATAGCTCATATGTTGCTGTGATCCGTTATCTGACTGACACAGCAGGGTGTTAAATTTGCAAATGAAACCTTTTTACAATGGGTTGTAAAATTAATATTTATGGGTAGGTTTTAGATAGTTAGCGACAATGAAAAAATACCCCTATGTACCATCAGTCAGTTAAGGGGAACTTCAATTACTGCTGTGTGCAACTTTTTCAAGGCTTTTCAGCAATTTATCAATGCAAAAGTATAAGTCCAAACCGCGAGGTTTGATTATATTTTACTGCTCTTGTGTTAATAACAGTTATTACATGATTTGTGAATGACTAGAGTGTGGCGAGAGAATGTTTTGCGCTTGATTGATTTGTGTATGCACTTTACACAAAGAGGTTTTTATTAGTAAGGGTTACTACGGTAACTGCCCGAATTGGGGTGAGCAAAAGCGTTTTTGAAAAACGATAAGTTTTTAAAATACAATGATTAAGTTTTTAGACTGAAAAAGAAGGCTTTTTGCCTAACCCAGTTTAGGGTAGAAACACGGTGCAACTGGCACCAATATGAGTAAATGCAAATTAAACTAAAAGCAGCATAATTAAGATTATGCATTAATTTTTTAGTAAATTTGGGGAATTAGCAGTGAAAAGTTATTAACACAAGTTTTTATGTGCGATTGTAATTATTGACAATTACTTTTGCAAGGGTTACTTAACCTGTCTACTTAATTAAACAATTTATTTAATGATTAATTGACTAACTTGATGTGCTATTTTTCCTAGAAATATACCTGCACAGGCTACTGACGACTCAGAGCCATTCTGCCATATAATTTTATCAGATGCCACCATTAAACCTAACTCAAGGAAGTCAGTCATTTAGCCAACGATCAGCTTCTGCTCAAACAAATTTTCTACCTAGATTGTCTGAAACCAATCACAGCTGTCGGCATCTCAGAGTATTGATTGTAAAAATAAGGCTTAATTATAAAAATTCTAACCTATGTAGTTCACGTCAACTTTACCGATCCCTTTCAAAGCGGTAGACTACAACAATTTCCAATTTAAAAAGTGCACACCAATGATATGGAACCCGTTTAGCGCCCACACTTTTAGTGCGGAGCGAATTTGCTGTTTAAAACGGTTTTTTATTGCGCACACGGCAACCGACGCGATTACTGTAATTTTGAATATGACAAAGTGCGAATTTTTAAGCTGGGCGGAACGACAACTTAATATTTAGCAATGATAATAATTTAAATTACTATACCTCACGCACTCTCCGCCACAAAATTGTTAAAAATAAAACGTATTATAAGCGCGCTAGAGTGGTAATGGCCAACCACACGGAAATTGTGGTGTAAAAAAACCTAAAAATGCCCTATAAATAATAAAATAAATACATTTCAAATGAAAAATAAAATTGCGCGGATCTTTAGGTTGTTAAGTTATTTTTTTATTTCTTTTGTTGTTTAAAATATAACAGTGCAAAACTACACATTAGCGTAATGTACTTGAATAAAAGGAACCTTCTACTATTTACCCAACCAATAACATCGGGTTGTATTCAATAATAAATATTTCACACATCCTACCTCACATGTAATGTCCCACACGTCAAGGCCATTGTTAATCAAACTTCACATATTATGGTCAATATATTAATCGTCGTTATATTATGGTAACTACAATATACTGGTCACTACTAAACACATATAAGTCATTCATATTAATTGTGTTCCCTTAATCTAGTGTTATATATATATAATTTGTTGAAGTTGTAAAGCCATATATTGTTCCGATTTTCTTTGAAATTAAACTTTCTAGACGAAACATAAAAAGCAGGCACTTAATTATAAAATGTGCTCTGTCTTTTTATATTCACATCAGCAAGTTATTTGTATCCCACAATGAAGTAATCACCATAACTGCCACATAAGCTTTATATGAAACGCGTTATAACAGCTGATATGAACAGCCTGTGATATTAAGCTAAAGCAGTTGAAGCTGAAAATAAAAGTATTATTAACTTATACATCACTGCTATCTAAATTTGTACAAACAATTGCAAACTCAATGCTTGCCATTGATTTTAAAACTACACTTAAGCCAACAAAAAAAATCCACATGTTGCACAGTGGAATCCACCAAAAGTCAAGGATGCAATATGAATTTTAATAAATCAACATAAAGCTCCTTGTCCCCAGTGGTTTCCAATTGGCGTTTTGTGCATTAGTCTTAAACGCCCTTGGTGTTGCACTCGTCACTAAGACTACCAAGCCTATTAACACAATTATATATAA
Organism: Microlaimidae sp. YZB2_3; assembly: GCA_030248175.1. Lineage (NCBI taxonomy): Eukaryota > Metazoa > Nematoda > Chromadorea > Desmodorida > Microlaimidae > Microlaimidae sp. YZB2_3. The sequence continues at coordinate 17,455 of JASAMX010005746.1, forward strand.
AAAACAAACATAACCAATAAGCATATTTACAAAAAACATGCAAAACATTACACACAATAAAAACATTAACAATAAATATTAAAACAGAGAAAACAAGAATAAATTTTTATGATTTTTTGCCAATTTATATAGTAACTTTGACATGTAATTAAGAGCATTTATGACCCCATAATCCATTGTAATTACCCAACGCGCCTGTGATTTTACAACTAAGTTCCTTAAATATATTCCTTAAATGTAAAATATAAAAATCTATAAATGTTAAGTGTAATAATTAGTTTTTCTGACTTTCTTATACTGTCCTTTTTCTTTTCTGCGTTTTCTACACTGTACATACTTGTGTTTTCAAATTTCCTTCATTCAGTGTATTAATTTCAATTATAAGTTTTGCTATTGGTGCGAGTAATTAGCAGGGAGGATCATAGTTAGAAGAAGATAAATAGAAGATTTTATTTCTAGCATAAGAGCTTAAAAAGAACAGTTAGTGTAAAATATGAAAATTGAACCCAGTTTGGTTACAAATTACACAAACACAACAAAATACAAAAAAGGATTATCACTACAGAAATCCTGACTTGCTAGAAATTAATGACTAAAGGCTTGTTGTAAACAAAGCTCTTCATTTAGTTATTTAACTACCAAGAAGATTTTTAGGAGGTTTATAATCTTAGAGATTTTTTGAACTGAGATTTGGCGGTTACTTAGCTGTAATTTAAAGAGTTTCATTTCTGAGGGACTCTATTAAAAAAATTAAACTTTAAAAATTAAACTACTATTAACACGAGTATGTTGGATTTTTATTTTTTTAATGACCTTTTGTATAATTTGTATTAAAAACAAAGTATTTGTTGGGATTTAAGTTTACAAGACCATTAATGATTTTATATGTTTCAATCATATGTTATTTCTCTACGTTTTTCTAAAGTTTCAATACCAAGTATATGCAGTCTGCTTTCATAGTCAGTATCTTTTAAGTTACATATTTTAAAAACTCTTTTTGTAAATGATCTTTGTACTTTTTCCAGTAAATATTTATCTTTCACCATATAAGGTTTCTAAACAGCACTTTCATATTTCACGGTTGGGCGTACAAAGCTCTTATATGCAGAAAGATAATTTTTAATGGATTTGGATTTGAAACATCTAAAAATTAAGTTTGATGTTTTCATGGCTTTTGCAGCTATTTTTTGACAGTCATATGAAAACTTTAAGTCTTTAGTCATATAAATTCCTAAGTCTTTAATTAAATTAGTTGCAGGTAATTTCTTGTTATTTAAGTAATAATCCATGTGATTTTTATTATTAAAACAGTTGATGTATAAAACTTCACACTTATTCTCTGATAAACCAAGTTGCCAGTTATCTTTAGCTATTCTATTCTAAACCCATTTAGCTATTTTATTCAGATCATCTAATAATTTATCTTTATTGTCATTTTCTTCTGAAAAAAACTTGTGTAGACCTTTTTGCATCACCGCAAACAGTCTTATTTTGGCAAAATTTTGAAAGCAGTCCACAATATAATTTATGTAAGCTAAAAACAAAAATGGTCCCAAAACTAAACTTCCTGTGGTACTAGTGACTTTATATGCTGATGAAATAGAATCATTAATTACAATTTCATTTCTATTCTTTGTTAAAAATTTTCCAACCATTTTAAAAGCTTGCCAGATAACCATATTTATTTAGTTTATACAAAAGCCTTTGACGTGATACAGTATCAAAAGCCTTTGCAAAAACTAAATAAACAACATCGATAGATTTGTTATCATTAATTGCTAGAGTCTAATCATTATAAGAATCTAGGAGTTGTGGAATTGTTGAGCTTTTATCTTTAAAACCATGCTGAAGATGAAATGAGAAAAAGTGAAATAGGACGATAATTTTCTTTTGACATCCGATTGACAACTTTTTTTGTGTACAGGAGTAATTAACGCAATTTTTCATTAATATGGTAGTTCACCAGTATTTAAATGATTTTTGAAAAATTTTTGAAAGAAGTTTTGCTAATAATTTGGCTAAACGTTTTAAGGAACAATGCTGGTATGCCATCAGTTGAGCGAGATAGTTTATTAGGCAATTTTTTTAATTAATTTTCCAAAACATCTCTTATTGTGAAGAATTTATATTTTCATTTTTTTAGAAATATTTTAGGCTCAAAATTTGGTAAATTCTTATCATCTATTATACTATCGTTTCTGTTATACTCTACAATAGTTCATACACTAATACTGTTCATACTTTAGCGAACCCTCTTTTCCATAAGGGGCGTCTGCCGGTGGGTCGCCATTGCGGACAGCAGGACTGCATTCACCCTCATTGTTTTCCTTTGCTGCAAAAGGAAGAGAGACAGCGTCAGATTCGTCTGGATCGTTATCAGGCTACCACAGCAGGCAAAATACCTTCGATCGCCAGTCATCTTGTGATGTTCCTAGACTACTCCTGTCCCAAACGTTGGGTCGTGTTTCGGCCACCGGAAAAGCAGAGCCCTCTGCTGGTTCTGGTCAATTCACACTTCAAGACCCGCCTCCCATCCATAGCCGCTTCGGTGCCGGCCAATACCACCGCTGTGTATGGAATCTCTGTGGATGTTCACACCCAGTCGGAGGCCACGACACTCACGAGTTTTGCGAATATGTCAATGATGACCGCACTGGACCTTCCTCCTGGCCGGATACCTCTTATCAAGAGCAAGCCCCCAACATGAACCTTTATCCTCATCAACAAAGAGAGAGAGACGAGAAGCACGCTCGCGGCACACCGGCCATATAGGATAAGGAGGTGGACGACAAGGGCTCGCTAAAGTGAACAATAAACAATAAATTTTCTTTTTGCGGTATACGTGTATGAACTATTGTCATATTATAGACAAACTATAGTGATGGCAATAGATGATAATAATTTACGCAATTTTTGAGCCTAAAATATTTAAAAAAAAATGAAAATATAAATTTCACGGTAAGATATTTTGAAATTTTTTAAAAAAATTACCTATAATGGCTATTCGCTTCAACTGATCACATACCAGTATTCTTCTAAAACGTTTAGCCAAATTATAGCGCAAACTTCTTTTCAAAAGATTTTTTTTTTCAAAAATCATATTTTAATACTGGTGAACTACCTATCACAAATAGAAAAATTGCATTCAATTCTGTACACAAAAAATGTTGTAAATGTCAAAAAGAAAATTATCGTCCTATTTCACTTTTTCTCATTTCATCTTCAGCATGGTTTTAAAGATAAAAGCTCAACAATTCCACAACTCCTAGATTCTTATAATGATTAGACTCTAGCAATTAATGATAACAAATCTATCGATGTTGTTTATTTAGTTTTTGCAAAGGCTTTTGATACTGTATCACGTCAAAGGCTTTTGTATAAACTAAATAAATATGGTTATCTGGCAAGCTTTTAAAATGGTTGGAAGATTTTTAACAAACAGAGAAATGAAATTGTAATTAATGATTCTATTTCATCAGCATATAAAGTCACTAGTACCACAGGGTTTAGTTTTGGGACCATTTTTGTTTTTAGCTTACATAAATTATATTGTGGACTGCTTTCAAAATTTTGAAATAAGACTGTTTGCGGTGATGCAAAGGTCTACACAAGTTTTTTTCAGAAGAAAATGACAATAAAGATAAATTATTAGATGATCTGAATAAAATAGCTAAATGGGTTTAGAATAGAATAGCTAAAGATAACTGGCAACTTGGTTTATCAGAGAATAAGTGTGAAGTTTTATACATCAACTGTTTTAATAATAAAAATCACATGGATTATTACTTAAATAACAAGAAATTACCTGCAACTAATTTAATTAAAGACTTAGGAATTTATATGACTAAAGACTTAAAGTTTTCATATGACTGTCAAAAAATAGCTGCAAAAGCCATGAAAACATCAAACTTAATTTTTAGATGTTTCAAATCCAAATCCATTAAAAATTATCTTTCTGCATATAAGAGCTTTGTACGCCCAACCGTGAAATATGAAAGTGCTGTTTAGAAACCTTATATGGTGAAAGATAAATATTTACTGGAAAAAGTACAAAGATCATTTACAAAAAGAGTTTTTAAAATATGTAACTTAAAAGATACTGACTATGAAAGCAGACTGCATATACTTGGTATTGAAACTTTAGAAAAACGTAGAGAAATAACATATGATTGAAACATATAAAATCATTAATGGTCTTGTAAACTTAAATCCCAACAAATACTTTGTTTTTAATACAAATTATACAAAAGGTCATTAAAAAAATAAAAATCCAACATACTCGTGTTAATAGTAGTTTAATTTTTAAAATTTAATTTTTTTAATAGAGTCCCTCAGAAATGAAACTCTTTAAATTACAGCTAAGTAACCGCCAAATCTCAGTTCAAAATCTCTAAGATTATAAACCTCCTGAAAAATCTTCTTGGTAGTTAAATAACTAAATGAAGCTTTGTTTACAACAAGCCTTTAGTCATTAATTTCTAGCAAGTCAGGATTTCTGTAGTGATAATCCTTTTTTGTATTTTGTTGTGTTTGTGTAATTTGTAACCAAACTTGTTTCAATTTTCATATTTTACACTAACTGTTCTTTTTAAGCTCTTATGCTAGAAATAAAATCTTCTATTTATCTTCTTCTAACTATGATCCTCCCTGCTAATTACTCGCACCAATAGCAAAACTTATAATTGAAATTAATACACTGAATGAAGGAAATTGAAACACAAGTATGTACAGTGTAGAAAACGCAGAAAAGAAAAAGGACAGTATAAGAAAGTCAGAAAAACTAATTATTTACACTTAACATTTATAGATTTTTATATTTTACATTTAAGGAAATATATTTAAGGAACTTAGTTGTAAAATCACAGGCGCGTTGGGTAATTACAATGGATTATGGGGTCATAAATGCTCTTAATTACATGTCAAAGTTACTATATAAATTGGCAAAAAATCATAAAAATTTATTCTTGTTTTCTCTGTTTTAATATTTATTGTTAATGTTTTTATTGTGTGTAATGTTTTGCATGTTTTTTGTAAATATGCTTATTGGTTATGTTTGTTTTTTATATATAATTGTGTTAATAGGCTTGGTAGTCTTAGTGACGAGTGCAACACCAAGGGCGTTTAAGACTAATGCACAAAACGCCAATTGGAAACCACTGGGGACAAGGAGCTTTATGTTGATTTATTAAAATTCATATTGCATCCTTGACTTTTGGTGGATTCCACTGTGCAACATGTGGATTTTTTTTGTTGGCTTAAGTGTAGTTTTAAAATCAATGGCAAGCATTGAGTTTGCAATTGTTTGTACAAATTTAGATAGCAGTGATGTATAAGTTAATAATACTTTTATTTTCAGCTTCAACTGCTTTAGCTTAATATCACAGGCTGTTCATATCAGCTGTTATAACGCGTTTCATATAAAGCTTATGTGGCAGTTATGGTGATTACTTCATTGTGGGATACAAATAACTTGCTGATGTGAATATAAAAAGACAGAGCACATTTTATAATTAAGTGCCTGCTTTTTATGTTTCGTCTAGAAAGTTTAATTTCAAAGAAAATCGGAACAATATATGGCTTTACAACTTCAACAAATTATATATATATAACACTAGATTAAGGGAACACAATTAATATGAATGACTTATATGTGTTTAGTAGTGACCAGTATATTGTAGTTACCATAATATAACGACGATTAATATATTGACCATAATATGTGAAGTTTGATTAACAATGGCCTTGACGTGTGGGACATTACATGTGAGGTAGGATGTGTGAAATATTTATTATTGAATACAACCCGATGTTATTGGTTGGGTAAATAGTAGAAGGTTCCTTTTATTCAAGTACATTACGCTAATGTGTAGTTTTGCACTGTTATATTTTAAACAACAAAAGAAATAAAAATAACTTAACAACCTAAAGATCCGCGCAATTTTATTTTTCATTTGAAATGTATTTATTTTATTATTTATAGGGCATTTTTAGGTTTTTTTACACCACAATTTCCGTGTGGTTGGCCATTACCACTCTAGCGCGCTTATAATACGTTTTATTTTTAACAATTTTGTGGCGGAGAGTGCGTGAGGTATAGTAATTTAAATTATTATCATTGCTAAATATTAAGTTGTCGTTCCGCCCAGCTTAAAAATTCGCACTTTGTCATATTCAAAATTACAGTAATCGCGTCGGTTGCCGTGTGCGCAATAAAAAACCGTTTTAAACAGCAAATTCGCTCCGCACTAAAAGTGTGGGCGCTAAACGGGTTCCATATCATTGGTGTGCACTTTTTAAATTGGAAATTGTTGTAGTCTACCGCTTTGAAAGGGATCGGTAAAGTTGACGTGAACTACATAGGTTAGAATTTTTATAATTAAGCCTTATTTTTACAATCAATACTCTGAGATGCCGACAGCTGTGATTGGTTTCAGACAATCTAGGTAGAAAATTTGTTTGAGCAGAAGCTGATCGTTGGCTAAATGACTGACTTCCTTGAGTTAGGTTTAATGGTGGCATCTGATAAAATTATATGGCAGAATGGCTCTGAGTCGTCAGTAGCCTGTGCAGGTATATTTCTAGGAAAAATAGCACATCAAGTTAGTCAATTAATCATTAAATAAATTGTTTAATTAAGTAGACAGGTTAAGTAACCCTTGCAAAAGTAATTGTCAATAATTACAATCGCACATAAAAACTTGTGTTAATAACTTTTCACTGCTAATTCCCCAAATTTACTAAAAAATTAATGCATAATCTTAATTATGCTGCTTTTAGTTTAATTTGCATTTACTCATATTGGTGCCAGTTGCACCGTGTTTCTACCCTAAACCGGATCAGGCAAAAAGCCTTCTTTTTCAGTCTAAAAACTTAATCATTGTTGTTTTAAAAACTTATCGTTTTTCAAAAATGTCTTTGCTCACCACAACGCGGGCAGTTACTGTAGTAACCCTTACTAATAAAAACCTCTTTGTGTAAAGTATGTAAACAAATCAATCAAGCTTAATACATCCTCTCGCCCCACTCTAGTCATTTACAAAATCACGTAAACTGTTATTAACACAAGAGCAGTAAAATATAATCAAACCTCGCGGTTTGGACTTATACTTTTGCATTGATAAATTGCTGAAAAGCCTTGAAAAAGTTGCACACAGCAGTAATTGAAGTTCCCCTTAACTGACTGATGGTACATAGGGGTATTTTTTCATTGTCGCTAACTATCTAAAACCTACCCATAAATATTAATTTTACAACCCATTGTAAAAAGGTTTCATTTGCAAATTTAACACCCTGCTGTGTCAGTCAGATAACGGATCACAGCAACATATGAGCTATATGTTATAAATGTACCCAGTATTTGAAAGACTGTTTTGTTAGTTCAACCAAATTAGTAGTTTTTCCTTACCTGTCTAGCTAATGTTGCACAGCATAATTATAATCGTCAACTAACTGACCTCCGCACCTGTGTAGCGGAACAAATCCTTTTTCTTTGGTATTTTTTTCTTTTGTTATTTTTGAGCGGACTGTGACCACAGTCCCGCCTTACCTTCTTGACCCCACTGTGCTAACGTTTCATGGGAGTTGCATGAGGTCCACCAACGTTAGCCCGCAAGAATCATTATACAGGATCTGTATGGTTAATAGGAAGGGTTTTTGAACCTCCAGTTTTTTTGCTGGGCTAATAGACATATTTGCCCCATTTTCGTAACTCACCAAGTTCAGGTTTCACAGGAATTGCTTAGGTAGTGCTGTGAATCTGGCTCTGAGTTTTCCTCGATTGTATTGTCTTTTTACGTCAGAAATATTGGAGAACTGGAAACACTTCCGGTTTTAAAATCTTCCCTTTCCAAGTCCTGTTCCCTTACCAACCTAACAGTTGGCAGGGTGTAATGCACAAATTCCCCACTCAATAAATATACTCAATTGTGCCATCGTCCATACCGAGGCCACGCCTCCTAAAGATAGCATTTTTATGTAATGTGTGAAATTTCAGTTAGAAGTATAGAAGTGCCTTGTGTAATGAGCGACAGGATCTATAATACCGGCTAGACCCCTGTTTGCCTTTTACAATTTTTTTCTTTTTATCTTTATAATTTTTCTACTTTTTTGTGCATGCATTCAAAAAGTTTTTCTCATGATCCATTAAGTTGTATTCCTTTGAGAAGAGCTAGGATAAACCTTACTCAATAAGTTTTACGTCTTCATCGTTTATTTCACATGAAAATTGCCAGTGTTCCCATATCAACATTGGCTGTTTAGGCGGTTATTTAATTTTATTTTTGTATTTATTAATTTTATCTATGCGTGCAATGTATATTGTTATAATTGTGTATTTATGTTTTGACTAATTTGCTTATAAATTTGAAGAAATGCGTTTAACAAAAGTGAAGAACCTACATCACCATATCCATGCCTTTGAGTATCTCATCCATTATTGTAGGTGGTTGAAGAGGCTTGTCTTGTGATTTAGAATTGCTTTTTGGAAATTTGAGTGGTGCTACTATTTTACAGGCTCAGCGTTAAATACGTCAATGCCATGCTTGCGGCGTTTTGCAAATTCTTTGCATCTACACCTATTATGCCATTCAGCACGCGAGATACCTTTGGGCCTCTGTAGGTATTCGGGTTTTTCTGGTTTTCCTTCCCAGTCGATTTTAAAGTTCAAAAGCGTATGGCCTTGGTATCTTTAGTTGAGGTTTCCTTTTCTTGTTGTCGCTGTTGCTGTCTTCTGAACAAGAAGAAAAAACATTATATATGCAAATAGACTGAGGAGCGACACTAATTTTAGGTTCAAAATATCTGTTAGCAACGACTTGCAAAAGGTCACAAAATGTTGCTGGTTTTATTTGTGTTTTGCATGTCCGAGGTGGTTGTATGCGTCATTCTGGTTTAGGAGTGTCTATGCGTGGTTTATAAGGTTTAAGTCTTTGGGGATTGACCCGCTCAGTTTTGTTTTTTGTGCCAGATACCAGCGTAAGTTTGGCAATACCTTTGGATTTGTCAATATCCAGGACTCTGTATACTCCCGTCCATTGACTAAGGAACTTGACACAATTGTTGGGTTTAATAGCTGGGTTATATTTAAGGACTAGGCTATCAATAGTGATAAATTTGGTGCAAGTTCTCTTATCATAATTACGCTTCTGACGTTCTTGTGCTTTTGGTAACACCTGCTTTATAAGATCACGTGCTTATGTCATGACTACTCATGCATGTTCAAGGTAGTTATCTTTATAGTTGACATACAGAGAATGGGCTAACTCATACTTCATGTCAATGGGTACTTGCATGTCGCGACCAAACATCAGATAAAAAGGACTTTCTCCAATAGATTCCTGGGGGGACTGATTGTAAGCACTTTTTGATTGATTGCTTAGCCAGTTTCCCGTAGGTGATTTCCTCCAGAAATACTGCTGCCTTTGCGGGTTGAAGCCATAGGTCTTCTACTTTTAATGTGGTAGGATTTTTGGTGCAATTGAAAAGGTGGTGAACATCATGAGGTTTCTGGTTGCATTTTGGGCCTACATTTTTGATTAGAGAGTTTATTCTAGATTTGTATGAATTTAAATAATGACAAAATCTAGATCTTAGTTGTGACAGGAGTGTTCTTGGAAAGTGTTTTTCACTTTGGTGTATTTCATGTTGTTTGTTTTTCAGTAGAAAATTTGGTTGGAGTTGAGATAGAGATTGTTTATGAAAGAGGTATGAATGTTAGTCTGGAAATTTTTTTGGCAAGAAATTGTGTTTCAAGGAGAGATGTATGGTTTTTAATTGGTAGTACTTTAGTTTCTTGATAGAGATGATCTAGAGAAGCCATTTTGTGGCAACCAGTTGCTATCCTAAAGACTGAGTTTTGTGTTGAGTTTTGATAATAGGATTTAGAGAAGTTTGGTGACCATATTGGTGTTCCATAGTTGAGGATGGGTCGCCCTATAGCTTTGTATGAGGCTACTATTGTTTTTTGTTGTCCCCAGCTGATCCCAGCTAGGGCTTTGAGAATAATATTGCGCCTAAATGCTTTGTTGTTGGTGGTGGTGATATGGTTGTTGAAGGTTAGTTTTGGATCGAAAGCGACACCTAGGATTTTGGGGTTTTTGTTGAGCAGTAAAAGTTGGTTATGTATGGCCACTTTTGGGTGGTAGTTGTATTCTTGTGAAAATGGAGAAAACAGTGTAACTGTTGATTTTTCTGTTGATAATTTGAGATGGTTGAGATCCAGGTATTGATTTAGAGTGTTGAGATAATTGGTGAGATTTGTTTCCATACTGGCTATCTTGTTTCCAGTAGAGTAGACTGTGGTGTCGTCAGCATAGAAGACGATTTTGACGCCGGCAGGTGGGGGAGGTATGTCCGATATGTAGAAGTTGAAGAGATTTGGTAAAATGACTAAGCCTTGAGGCACGCCTGTTTGTACTATCCTGGGTTTGAAGATTGAGTCTCTGAAAGAAGTTTTGTTGATTCTGCCTCTGAGATAATCACTTAGCCATCTGATTAGATAGGCTGGAAGTGTGCTGTTTGCTATCTTTCTGATTAAAATTTCTTTTTGGTTGAAACCGATTGCTATTTCATTGTTAAGTTGAAGGAGAGCAGAAGTTGTTGATTGTTTGGGTTTGAAGCAGTGCTGATCTGGATGGTGTTGTAGATGTTGAAGAAGGATCGGCTGGATTATTTGTTCAAAAACTTTTATAGCCGGGCAGAGAAGTGAAATTGGTCTTTTAGAAGTAGAGATGAGGTGATCCTTTCCAGGTTTGATAAGTGGTATTATAGTTGCAGTTTTCCAGATTGTAGGTATGCTATTTTGGTTTTTTGGTGATAGCTCAATAGATCAGTTAGATATTAAAAACCGAAAGGACCAAGCTTTTTAGAGTGAAATAATTAAATCGTCTGGACGCAAAAGCTTTGGAGTTGCTGAATAATTTTTATAGCATTTTCTACTTCTGTGGTTGCGATATTTTTAGGTTCTTGATTGATTTTTTTTAATGTTTCGAATTAAATTTCTCATTTTCTCTAGATGTTTTAAAAGGTTCTGTTTGGAGTAAATTGTTTATCTAAGTTGTTGGATAAAGTGTTTAAGCACTGTCAATAATTGTCAGCATGATGCTCGTTGACATAAGGAGTAAGCATTGCTGTCAGCATTCTGTTAAATCATTTTGTCAACCCGTTTGTTTAAGGATAATAAGCAGTTGTAAAGATTTTCTTTGTGTTTGTGATCTTGTATAACTGCGCTAATATATGGCTTTGAAAATTTGTTTCTTGGTCTGTGAGAATCTCTAACGGACAACGTGTATGGTTATCACTTTTTCCAGAACAAGTTTAAACGATGGTTTCGGCCTTTTATTCAGGCAGAGCAAAACACATTGCATAACGATGTTAAGTATTCCGTGACTACTAGTATGTATTTTTTGCCTCTTTCGGTTTGGTGAGGTTAAAGGACCCAGAATGTCCATAGCGATCCAATCAAAAATGTTTCCTATGGTTATAGGCACATCTCCGGTCGGACCGCTGGGTCATCTGATTTTTTTCTAATTACTCGTTTACATGATTTTGCAAGTACATATTTATATTTATTTTAATGTTGTTATTTTTGTACAAAAGAAACAAAGAAGAAAGATACTCCCCACAAATGTACCATGTGTACCTACCAAGATGAGCACAGACAACATATCAGTCATGGGCGGAACGCATAGCTTCGATTCAAGGCGTTCTCTCTTGTGGTAATATAATTAACCCAGATAAATGTTTCTGGATACCTTGGGCTAAGACGACGTCATTGACCTAAGGTATGCATAAAAACGCCGTCTTTAAGAAAATAATTTTTAAACCAATGAACAGTTTTCTTTTGATTGAGACGTTTCTTCGGAAGCTCATTTCTCCGTCCAAGATATTTATGAATGTCTTAGGAATTGAGGATCTGTCTTTTTTACCTAATAAACAAGTGACTGAGTGTCTGTCACCTGGAGGTAGACACAGGAACCAGCGGGCTACAGATTCAGCTTCTCAAAATTGCACGCCATTTGGAACTCCAACAATGACAGGATTGCCTGTATTCAGTGGAAGACGATCTACTGGGGTGGCTCCTATTGCGATGTCATTAACGCATAAGATTGGTTTTTCAACCAAGTTTTGATTACTTTTGTTCTGGAAGGAAAGATCCGGGTCAACTTCAGCACCATCTGGAGGAGGAATCCTTGACAGTGCATCAGCGTTCCCATTACTCTTTCCAGTTTTGTACTCAATTTTGTCTAAATTGTATTCTGTTAGTTGATATGCCCATCGTTTCAGACATTCCAAAGCAACATGTGCCTGATATTCGCCCGCTTCTCGAATTTGAATCATATGTTTGGTCACCGTACCTTAAGAAGATGTACTAACTATAGAAAATGTCCAAAAAAACATTCACAAAAACGATTGTATTTGCGCTGTTCGTTTCCAAAAGTAGTAATATGAAAACTTGAACTTAAAGAATTAGGTCTTGGAAATCTTAGCTTAAAGAATTAGGTCTTGAATACAAGCTCTTAACACGGCGCTTAAAACTGATCTTATTATGTGTTTTAAAATCATTAATGGGTTAGTTGATGTAAAAAAGCACAAATTTTCTTAGAAGTGTGTAATCAGAAGAACGAGAGGAAACGGGTTAAAACTTATTGAAAAAAGATGAGATTAGAGACAAAATTCTTTTTTCTGCATTGTGTGATAAAAAATGTTGAAATTCTTTACCTATAGAATTAGCTCAATCAACTCACTTGGATTTTTATCAAAAAACATAATAAAATAAATTTAAAAAAGAATCTGTAATAATTTTTTATATGAAATGTGCAGATTTTGTGTTTAAATTTGTTGTTTAATATGAATATTTTTCATACAATCAAAAATATTATTGTGTGTTAAAAAACATTAAAATAAAAAAACTTTTAATTTTAGTAATTTTATAATATCATTAATTGTTAACAGTTGCTTTTTTATGCTCATATTCTGCCCTACTGTTAAGTAACCTTTGCAACAAAATATAGGTAAAATAATATTTTCATATACTTACTAATATTCTTTTTTGTGTGTTTTTTTGATATTATGGTGTTGTTGTCTTTTTTTTTACTAGTGTAGTGATAACCTTTGATTTTGTTTTTGTCTTAAATATTATGACAAATTCTGTTGCTGATGTAGTAACGTGTACAATAACCTAATTTTATTCTATTCTATTCGAAAATGTAAAGGTGTATTTTAGTGGTGCGTGATCTGTGGTAATTGTAACTTGGTGTCCCCACTGCCCATACTATAGCTAGTGCTTCATGTTCAATTGTGGCATAATTCCTTCTCAGCAGAGCTAAACTTTGGCTGAGACACTTTCTGTCTTTCAGCACCTCTGAAAATACTGAAGCCCATGCCTGTATTAGAAGCATCCATAGCCAGCAAAAAGGGTCTCAAAAAATCCGGGGAAAGGAAAGGACTAAAAGAAAAACTAAACAAGCCTTTCTTGCAGCACGTTGAATGCCTTTTGGTACTTGAGACCTTCTTGTTTTTTCCCATTAAGGCATATAAGGGACTAGGTATTTGGGGAAAATTCTTAATGAATCAGCAATAGGAATTGGCCAATCCGTAAAAGGAACGAACTTCTTTTTGTGTGCGTGGGACCTTTTAAGTCCCTAAACACATGCAATCTTTTCCCGATTTGGTTTAGCACCATCATTACTCACTACATGACCTAAAAATTCTACAGATTCGCTACCAAATTTACATTTTTTTTTTGTTTGAATTTTAGTTTAGCGTTTCAAGACGACGAAAACTGTTAGAAATATCCTGAGATGAGTGTTAAAAGTTTTGTAAATAGATGATATCAACTGTAGATGATACATCGCCAATGAAGACCTGTAAGAGCTAGATCCATGAGCCGTTGGAACATATGCGTTAACAAGTCTGAAGGGAAGAACATTAATTTCATAAAGTCCTGTCATAGGACTAGCAAATGCTGTTTTTTCTTTATCCTCCTTTCATTTCCAATTGCCAGTATCCTGACAGAAGACCGAGGTGAAGAATATATATACTTGTAGTGCATCTAAGACTGTTGATTCATGATAATGGTAAAAGCGTCTTTTTTGATAATCATCCATTTATACCAATAATCACACGCGATAATCCGTTCGTTCCGTCTTTTTTTCTGATGATCACTTTTGATGGCATATAGGCATTTTCCATATCTTTGAGATTACTCCTTTATTGTACATTGATGATATCATTATAGATTATTTTCTTTTGGCTTTCAGGAACTCTGTACAGTTTCTGCCGACAAGATAAATTTATCACCAATGTCTACTTTGTGGCGTAACAAAGAAGTTTTGCCTGTATCATACGGTCCTGATGAAAAGACATCACTATTGGTTTGCCTATTTTTTGTAACGAAAAAACGCAAGACTTCAATTTTTTGATTCTCAGTAAGTTGGTTGTTTTTGAAACAAAATTTTTTTAACAGGGTCAAAGTCTGCTGGTCATTCATGATTGCAAGTCGAATGTGCAGAAAACAAAAATGATGTCCGGATTAGGCTAAAAAATATAAAAAAACAGTTAGGACTCTTTCACGAACACTTAGAAAAAAAAGCTCTTAGTGGCGGAGACACGCGCAAATTCTACAAGCATTCAAGTAAAAACTTTAAAATCGGTTTTTCCAAAAATAGGTCCTATTAAAATATCTGACGGAAATTTAACCTTAGATGCTAGAGAAAATGTAAGATATTTAACAATTATTTTACTAGCTTATATTTATCAAGATAATGGTATTATGCCTAAATTCGAAAATCCCATTGCTGAAAATGAAGGCATTTATTATGTGTTGTTTCCAGTCAGTGTCATTTTAAATAGCCTTGAAAATGCTTTAAGAATAGAGGAGGAAAAGGGGCGATTTTCCCCGGGTGTATGTTTAGACAGAAAAGATGCGAATTAGTCTGAGACTAATATTATGTGGACTATCAGAATTTATTCCCTTTTGGTTGGGCAGCTGCTCCCTAAATAAAAATTTCTAATGCATACGATGATGATTTCTTTATACATTGAACTAATCACACACCACTGTTGCATTTTTTTTAGTCATATTAAATGTCAATTGAAAAAATCATACTTACATCAATCTCTGACAAGCGCAAAATGTCCACTTTTTCAATTAGAAGGTTATATTGGTATGTGTAAAAAACAACTATAAATTTCAACTGTAAACAAGTGGCGATTTCCCGCATGTCAATGATTGATGTGACATGTGAGTATGATTTTTCAATTGACTTTTCATAAGGCTAAAAAATGCAACAGTGGTGTTTGATTAGTTTAATGTATAAACAAATCATTATCATATGGTAGAAATTTTTATTTAGTGAGCAGCTGCCCAAACCAAATGCAAATTTCCTATAGTCCACATAATGTCCATCTTAGACTAGTCCACATTTTTTCTGTCTAAACGTACGCCCGGGGAAAAATTGCCCCTTTTTCCTGCTCTATTTTTAGAGCATTTTTCAAGGCTACTCTACCATTTTTTTTAATCAACTCTAAAAAATAGCTTAATAAACTATACTTTTAGCTGCGCAATGACATATGTTTACAATCACCATGTTGCCGAGATATACTTTTTTAAATAAGAAATAATAAAAAGAAGATGACTAATTTAAATTACAAAATTTACCCACGTTGTTTAATTATAGTTAGTGCGGTGCAGTGGCGCTCCAGACAAAGTTTACCTAATGTCTCAAATATAGTTGGCGCGATGCCGTCCGCCAATGATTGCAATTATAATTCTACAGTAAAAATAATAATAATAAGATGATGATGAAATGAATTACAAAATTTACTCACGTTCTCTAAGTATAGTTGGTGCGG
>JASAMX010005748.1:0-21096 GCA_030248175.1 Microlaimidae sp. YZB2_3
TCCCATGTTCGTCAAATAACGTTTCCTAAACGTTTCGAAATTTCATAAAAATTGGTAAACTCGAGGATGTTTTAATTTTTCAGTCCTAATTTTTAGCAAAACAGTATCTTTGATGTTCGTTAAATGCTTAAACATTTACCCATTTCTTAAATGGGTAAAATTTAAAATCTTTAATTAAAACTGTTTTCGAGAATTTTTTGACAGTTCAGCAGATAAATTGAATATTTGTGTTAAGAAATTGGTCAGTTTCTTATTATTAACTACTTAAGGTAGAACGATAGACAGTTACAAAAAATTAACCAATTTTCGCCAAAACATGTACTCGGGGGTTTTTGAAAGTCCCTGACTACGAATCCGACCTCCGTTTTTCAATTCGACCCCCGGGGGCACTAGGGGAGTTGTGACCCCCCCCCCACCTCCGTGGGGGGCATTTGACTATATACCGGTTTTACCTTAAAACCACGTCACAACAGGTCCATCGGTTTGAATACAGTATTGAATAATGAACACTTTGTTTAATGAAAAGTTAAAAATTAAAAAAAACAACCTATTTTTTTTGAGGTTAAAAATACTGCACTGTGGGACTCGAACCTAGAGCTTCAAGATTCCAAGTCCGACGCTCTAACCACTCGGCTACTGGCTCCGTCTGAGTTTCTTTCGTAAAAGCCAGTTTTAAACAAACGTTTCGAAATGTAGTTTCCTGACGTCAAATCAAAAAAAATATAAATGAAAGTTTAGTCATTTGATAGGAATTAGTTTGTTCCCAACTTTTAATACAGCAATTTTACCATAATTCCGAGCCAGTTTTTAAGCTTTTAACGAAATTTCTACTATCACTTCTTTTTATTTTTTATTTCAACAAATTTAGTAATAAAACGAAATTAAAAAAACTTCAATAGTAGGGATTTTGCTGAAAATTTTTGTGGGCATGTAAATTTGATGTATCTAACTTGAGTTAAATTTTTATTACGTAATATTATCTCTGGTTCTGATAAATTCCACCTTAAGGTAAAACACCACAGTTACGACGATTTTTACTAAAAGTTAGATATAGATATCAACTTATATATTAATTTTTGTCTGACAAAGGTATAGTGCGATCGAAAGCTCAGATTATGATGTATCCAACGGTAATAGTTTCATCGTTTACCGAATGTTTTATTTCGAGATATAGTTTGATGAATTAAAAGCTCAAAAAAACAGTTTTTGGTCATTTAAAAAATTTGATTCGCTCAGTTTTTCCTGCAATTTTATAAAAAAGTTAAGGAAAAATAGGGGACAACTTTTAGATGTCAGACAGTCCTGTGTACTTCCCCCCCCCCTCAGGGTTTTATTGGGGGGCAATTCCAAAACGGGGGGCAAGCAGGAGAGAAAAAGAGAATGGCTTAAAATACATTGAAATAGGCTAAAAACTGCAAAAAATTTGCGATGATGGCGTCATCATAGGTCAAAAATGGCGTCATAATTTTAGGGTACTTTTTCATTTTTTTGGCGGGGGGGCAAATCCTCCAATAAAAATGATTTCCAGACAGTGCACAGGCCTGAGATGTGGTTTGGAGTAAAACAATTCAAAATTTTAAGAAAATTAAAAAATCGATGTTTTTAAAAGAAAAATTAAATTAAAAAAACTGAATTAGTTTTTTAATCAAATACAATTCAAAGTATTAATTAGACTTGTGTCTAACTATTTTCAAACTTTCATTAAAATCTGAGCGAATCAAATTTTTTAATTTTTATTTAAATTTTTTTTGTTTTGACCCCGAGAAGCTACATTTCGACACGTTTGTTTAAAAAATATCTTTTACGGGAGAGATATCAGATGGGCCTGTAGCCGAGTGGTTAACGTGTCGGACTGACCCATAGGTTCGAGTCTCTCGCAGGCAATTTAACGTCAAAAATTTTTTTTTTAATTTTTAACTTTTAATTGAAAAAGTGTTCTTTATTCAAGATAAAATGAAAAATGAAAAAAATAGAATATTTTTGTTAATGAATTTCATTATAATATAATGTATTTTTCACATGTATTTTATTGGTGTCATTTAATAATTGTAGACGATAACAATTTTTTTAACAATTACGTTAGTAAAAATTAATTAGAAAAAATCTGCCGTCAAAATTTACTGTGTTGGTTCTACTTTAATAATCAATTGGTTCTAGAAGCTGATGGGATGCAGCATTCCAATGGTTCCACAAAGCTCCGCACCACAGCACTCCGGTTCAACTTTATCTACGGTCCTGGTGATGAACGCCAAATACCGCGTGCCTTGGTAAACTATCTGTTTCCGTTAAATACAACTGCATTTAAATCCATATATTTGTTTTACATTGGTTAAGGAATGCTGTGAATTGTTGAGAAGTTACCCTTTAAGTATATAACAAAAATAGGTTGGTTGCATCATAGTAGAATATACGCTTTTTACGAAAATACGAGAATTTGAATGAATATCAATTCAAAAAATATAATGTTTGAATTTTTGAAAAAAAATTCCTTTCGTTAAGTTTTTTTTTTCAAAACCAAAAAGATTTTAATAAGGTATTTCAATACAACACTTTTACTTTATTCAATTATTTTTAGCTAATTATTATGTGTTAAACAAAAAATTTTACACTTAAAGCCTGGTTCATACTTGTTTTTGTTGTTGCATTACCTGAAAATTTATCTCCCTATGCAGATTATACAAAGGGCAGGCGCTGAGACAAGCCAGGAGGGGCGAAAAAATACAAAATACTTCTTTCAATGTTACCAAAAGACAAAGTCAAAAACTTTTATTTTGGGTGATATAAAGGCGTTTTTTGGACTTTTCAAGTATTTTTAGCGTTTTTACCTAAAAAAAAATTTAAAAATTAAAGAAAAAACAATTTCTTAAAATCCAAATTTTTTGGACTCTTTGGACGAAATATGTTAGTAGCTTAATAATCATGCAACCGGAAATTTTTGCTTATTTTTAAGCTCAAGTTTTTTTTACCGACAACGTTTTAAAAAATGAACGTAATTAAACGAAGTTTCATATTTGCCAAAAAACTTAATCCAACTGGGCATACTGGATATTTAATTGAAGTATCACATGTAAAACCATATTTAACAAAACGCCACATAGTTCCTTTTAAAAAGGATACAATTTTTTATCGGAAGGCGGTACAACTAGACCTTCTTTCTTAACAAAGTATGATAATTTCAAATGACTTTTTTAATTGATTTCTATATTTTGAGAACATAATAAAGCGAGGTTTTTTCGTTGCCACTTGGGGATACAAACCACTGGTGCAATACGTGAGCGGAGAAAACTGCGCCCAAGCGTTGCGACTAGCTGCTGAAGCCCTTACACCCGAATCCAATTATATTGCCAGCAGGTATTTTCACTGAATTTTCTTCAAGTGGTGCGCTGACGCCTGACGACGCCATAACCGCGTAGCAGTAGGCGCTCATGCAACATTCAACAACGCCAAAATTAAATTTCGTTCATGAAATTTTTTATAAAAATCTACCTCATTTTATATATTATACGACATATCAGGCAACAACAATGATAGAATATATTAAACTATGATTACAATTAAAAAATATAAACATTAAAGTCTGATAATTTCCAAAAATATCGTTTCACAATTGAACATAAACAGTTTGTTTATACCGCCAATTTAAAATTTAACGTAAAAGTTTTTTTAATAGAATAATAATCTTGAATCAGGGAAGAGTGCGGAGCGCTCTTCCTTATATTAAATGGGTTTAATTAAAGCCACTTCGCGGTTTACCGTTGCTGATGGCGTATGATGAAAAAACAAATTCCATAAATTTTTGATAACCAGACAATTCTTCATATTTTTCTAATATTAAAAACCTAAAATGTTTTCCGAAACATGTCTGGTTTTCATGCTAATTAGCTTAATTTGCTTAACTTTTAGACTTTCCTGTTTTTTTGTTTTTTTTTTATTTTTGGGTTCCCCTAAAAAGTTTTTGCTGTAGTTAATATTCGGAGTAGATTTTTGAACATAGATATTAAATTGTGTATACGCACCTGAATTTCACTTTGATATTTGCTTTAATATTCCAAGTTAAATCTGTGCTCATGTGAAAAACGTCCAATTTTTTTTAAGTTTCGCATTGGGAATAAGGACACTTCTGTCCCACCGATTTAACTGAATTAATTAAGTATTCAGTAGCTTTAAAACGTTATAAAAAATTTCTTGATGTTATTTTTTTGGTTTTGGGTATAATTAGTGACCTTTTCATAAAAAAACCGCTAATACCTCTGGAAAACAACAAAAACATTTTTTCACCGTTCAGTAACAGCCAAAAGGCAACAACAATTATATTTCTATAAATTGTATTAAAAAATTCTGGGGCGAGAGACGGCCACAGCGCAATAAATCTCATGGCGACTTTTTCAAAATATCACAAAGCCAGACCTGTGCCCGGTCTGGAAATGCCCACCCCCGCTTTATTGGAGGATTTGCCCCCCCCCGTTTATTGCCCCCCCGGCAAAAAATTAAAAAGTACCCTAAAATTATGACGCCATCATCGCGAATTTTTCCCAGTTTTTAGCCTATTTTAATGTATTTTAAGCCATTTTAGATCTATTTTTACCTTATTTTCGTTTTCTTGTCCCTTTTTTTCTTTTTCCCTTCTTTTTCTCTCTTTTTTTCTCTTTTTTTTTTCTCCTTTTTTTCTTTCCCCCCTGCTTGCCCCTCCGTTTAATTGCCTACCGTTTCAAAAAAGTTGCCCCCGTGCCCCCCGTTTTGGAATTGGCCCCCACCCAATAAAACCCCCGGGGGCAGTACACAGGTCTGCAAAGCAGGAATAACTTATTAAACATATTTTCATCGTTCCTTTTTCTTCTTAATATTATTTTAACCTAAATAAACACATAATATTTATAAACAGGGTGTAAGCCTCGCGTGCTCTCTTAAAATAGGCAATTAAATTTGATTGAATTTTGTATATTTACTGAAAGCCTGGGATTTTAGTTTACAAAACGCTATAACCACTTAATTTTGATTGTACGTCTTATGTTTCTACATTTTGATGAGGTCAGACATGTAACGTCTGGAAATATGGGTCAAATTAAGCGAGTTTTTTAAAGAAAGAATGCGAAAAAATTACTTGTTTTTAGTTTTTAGGATGAAATATAGGAAATATAGGACTTCGAGCCTTAGTATTTCAACGCTTGACGTTATGTATTTCATAATCACCCGCTGACTTTAATTTTACAACTCACATAATGCGTCGTATTTTTGTAACATCAACAAAACAAGAGTTATTACAGAGACAAAATTCTTGTACAATATACTTTTTAAAAACATATTTATTTTTTGAATAATGAAATGATTGTATTGATACTATTAGATAAAAAAATTTACTGTAAATTTTTTGTTGCTCAAACACCAAGAAGCGAGCAAACAAACGAAAAAGCCAAACAGACGCAAGAGCAAAACAGCCAGAAAAACACAACCAAACAAGCAAACAAACAAAAAAACCCAAAACAAAAGGAAAGGTTGCGTTACGCAAAAAAGCACAAATCCCACGGCGGGAAAGCGCGAACCAACCGCCCCAACGTCAAGAATTATTATTATTTTAAAACCAAATATCCAGATCTAAGTCTGAAAAACCTTGAAAAATTTAGATTTAATATAAGGCGACTTTTTCTTAAATGTTTTCTATCTATTATAAAACAAATTAAATGGCAAAGAAATTGTTTAAGTAAAATTCGCCTTATAATAAATCTATATTTTTTAAGGATTTTCAGACTTTTATCTGGATATTTGATTTTAAAATAGACGTTAATAATAATAATACTAATATCTTTGTACCGTTGCGGTGACGTGTGACTCAATTAACACCGTCGTATTAATAGCTGATTAATGCACGCAAAAATTTATCCACGCCATGGGAATTTGTAAATGCATTTTTGTCATATAGTTAAAAAACGCAAACCAAAGCTTTTACACTTATTGTTTTTATGGTTTTTTGTTTTTCTAAAAGTTTAATAAAATGTATTATTTAATTTGCTT
Source organism: Microlaimidae sp. YZB2_3 (assembly GCA_030248175.1). Lineage (NCBI taxonomy): Eukaryota > Metazoa > Nematoda > Chromadorea > Desmodorida > Microlaimidae > Microlaimidae sp. YZB2_3. The sequence goes on from JASAMX010005748.1 coordinate 6,010, forward strand.
GTTTTAAAGAGACTTGTTTCAGCCTTTTCTGGCATTAAGTTTTTAGACTTATTGTAGCGTTATACTATTCCATTTAATATGAGGCTTTTATTCGAAACTTTGTTTTGTCTGTTGCTAGAATTTTATTTTATGTTGATATTAAAAAATAAAGAATTTAGAAAAGCGTATTTTATTGCTGATGGCCCGCCAATTAGTAGCTGGGATTTGTGGCTAGCTCTTGTACCCATTTATAAAAGACCTGTGCCAAAAGCAAGGTAATTTTTAACACTATTATAGAAAAGATAAATTTAATAATGTTTATGGTTTTAAAATTTCCCGTGATTAATTGGGAAAAATGGATGACTTAATATTTTTAAAAAGTACCTTAGAGAAAACCCCTTTTGTTTCTCTAAAAAAATTAAACATTTTTTCGTTAAATTTTTAGGTTTCAAATTCAATCCCTCAATTGTGCCAAATAAATCTTAAAAAAGCGTTGGCATTGCAAAATAAGTTACTAACATGTATGTTTTAACACATGTGTTTTAACTAAGAATTGCATAGTATTGATAAAAAAACTGCAAAATGGCACAGCTATTCTTGATATTGCTTTAGCAGCTGTTTTAAAGTAATAAGGAGAAGCTTAAGATTTTCCCAATTTTGATGCTCAGATGTTTTGTGCTTGATTTTTTAAAACTTTTATTTTAGGAAGACACGCGTTTTTGTTTTACTCTATTGTGACATATTCATTTTTTTATAATTACATTTATTGTTTTAATTTAAACCGAAAAAAATATTACAATGTACTTATGTGTGAGAGTGCCAAATTAACTAATTTTTATGCAGTAATTGTTAAGAAAACAATCATTTTTCTCAATTAATCACGGGAAATTTTAAAACCATAAACATTATTAAATTTATCTTTTCTATAATAGTGTTAAAAATTACCTTGCTTTTGGCACAGGTCTTTTATAAATGGGTACAAGAGCTAGCCACAAATCCCAGCTACGAATTGGCGGGCCATCAGCAATAAAATACGCTTTTCTAAATTCTTTATTTTTTAATATCAACATAAAATAAAGTCTCAGCAACAGACAAAACAAAATTTCGAACAAAGCTCATATTAAATGGAATAGTATAACGCTACAATAAGTCTAAAAACTTAATGCCAGAAAAGGCTGAAACAAGTCTCTTTAAAACAAGCAAATTAAATAATACATTTTATTAAACTTTTAGACAAACAAAAAACCATAAAAACAATGAGTGTAAAAGCTTTGGTTTGCGTTTTTTAACTATTTAACAAAAATGCATTTACAAAATTCCCATGGCGTGGATAAATTTTTGCGTGCAGTAATAAGCTATTAATACGACATGTTTTAATTGAGTCACACGTCACCGCAACGGTACAAAGATATTACTACTATTATTATTAACGTCTTGATTTTAAAGAAATATCCAGATAAAAGTTTGAAAATCCTAAAATTATAGATTTATTATAAGGCGAATTTTACTTAAACAATTTTTTTGCAATTTAGTTTGTTTTATAATAGATAGAAAACATTTAAATAAAAAAGTCGCCTGATATTTAAATATTAAATTTTTCAACGGTTTTTCAGACTTAGATCTGCAGCATTGGTTAAATAATACTTTAACAAAAAATTTACCGAAATTTTTTTAATCTAATAGTATCAATACAAGCATTTCATTATTCAAAAAATAAATATATTTTTTTAAAAGTATATTGTACAAGAATTTTGTCTCTGTAACAACTCTTGTTTTGTTGAAGTTACAAAAATACGACGCCTTATGTGAGTTGTAAAATTAAAGTCAGCGGGTGATTATGAAACACATAACGTCAAGCGTTGAAATACTAAAGCTTTAAGTCCTGCATTTCCTATATTTCATCCAAAAAACTAAAAACAAGTAATTTCTTCGCATTCTTTCTTTAAAAAACTTCGCTTAATTTGACCCATATTTCCAGACGTTACATGTCTGACCTCATCAAAATGTAGAAACATAAGACGTACAATCAAAATTAAGTGGTTATAGCGTTTTGTAAACTAAAATCCCAGGCTTTCAGTAAATATACAAAATTCAATCAAATTTAATTGCCTATTTTAAGAGAGCACGCGAGGCTTACACCCTGTTTATAAATATTATGTGTTTATTTAGGTTAAAATAATATTAAGAAGAAAAAGGAACGACGAAAATATGTTTAATAAGTTATTCCTGCTTTGCAACCCTGTGTCCTGCCCCCGGGGGTTTTATGGGGTGGGGGCCAATTCCAAAACGGGGGGCACGGGGGGCAACTTTTTGAAACGGTAGGCAATTAAACAGAGGGGCAAGCAGGGGGGAAAGAGAAAAAAGGAGAAAAAAAAAAAGAGAAAGAGAAAAAAAAGGGAAAAAGAAAAAGGGACAAGAAAACGAAAATAAGGTAAAAATAGATGTAAAATGGCTTAAAATACATTAAAATAGGCTAAAAACTGGAAAAAATTCGCGATGATGGCGTCATAATTTTAGGGTACTTTCTAATTATTCGCCGGGGGGGGGGCAATAAAACGGGGGGGGGGCAAATCCTCCAATAAAGCGGGGGTGGGCATTTCCAGACCGGGCACAGGTCTGGCTTTGTGATATTTTGAAAACGTCGCGTTGAGCTTTATTGCGCTGCGGCTGTCCCTCGCCCCAGAATTTTTTAATACAATTTATAGAAAAATTATTATCGTTGCCGTTTGGCTGTTACTGAACGGTGAAAAAATGTTTTTGTTGTTTTCCAGAGGTATTAGCGGTTTTTTTATGAAAAGGTCACTAATTATTACCAAAACCAAAAAAAACCTCAAGAAATTGTTTATTACGTTGTAAAGATACTGAATACTTAAATTGATTGAGTTAAATCGGTGGGACAGAAGTGTCCTAATACCCAATGCATAACTTAGAAAAAAATGGACGTTTTACACATGAGCACAGATTTAACTGAATATTAAAGCAAATATCAAAATGAAATTCAGGTGTGTGGACAATTTAGCATCTATGTTCAAAAAATCTACTCCGAATATTACCTATAGCAAAAATTTTTTGGGGGACCGCAAAAATAAAAAAAACAAAGCAAAAAACACACGAAAGTCTAAAAGTTAAACAAATTAAGCTAATTAGCATGAAAACCAGACATGTTTCGGAAAATTTTTTAGGTTTTTAATATAAGAAAAATATGAGGATATGTCTGGTTATCAAAAATTTATGTAGTTTTTATTGCCGAATGAGCTATTTAGGAATTTGTTTTTTCATCATACGCCATCAACACAAAGGTTAAACGCGCAGTGGCTTAATCCATTTAATATAAGGGAAAGAGCGCTCCGCACTCTTCCCTGATTCAAGATTATTATTCTATTAAAAAAACTTTTACGTTAAATTTTAAATTGGCGGTATAAACAAACTGTTTATGTTCAATTGTGAAACGATATTTTTGGAAATTATCAGACTTTAATGTTTATATTTTTTAATTGTAATCATAGTTTAATATATTCTATCATTGTTGTTGCCTGATATGTCGTATAATATATAAAATGAGGTAGATTTTTTATAAAAAATTTCATGAACGAAATTTAATTTTGGCGTTGTTGAATGTTGCATGAGCGCCTACTGCTACGCGGTTATGGCGTCGTCAGGCGTCAGCGCACCACTTGAAGAAAATTCAGTGAAAATACCTGCTGGCAATATAATTGGATTCGGGTGTAAGGGCTTCAGCAGCTAGTCGCAACGCTTGGGCGCAGTTTTCTCCGCTCACGTATTGCACCAGTGGTTTGTATCCCCAAGTGGCAACGAAAAAACCTCGCTTTATTATGTTCTCAAAATATAGAAATCAATTAAAAAAGTCATTTGAAATTATCATACTTTGTTAAGAAAGAAGGTCTAGTTGTACCGCCTTCCGATAAAAAATTGTATCCTTTTTAAAAGGAACTATGTGGCGTTTTGTAAAATATGGTTTTACATGTGATACTTCAATTAAATATCCAGTATGCCCAGTTGGATTAAGTTTTTTGGCAAATATGAAACTTCGTTTAATTACGTTCATTTTTTAAAACGTTGTCGGTAAAAAAAACTTGAGCTTAAAAATAAGCAAAAATTTCCGGTTGCATGATTATTAAGCTACTAACATATTTCGTCCAAAGAGTCCAAAAAATTTGGATTTTAAGAAATTGTTTTTTCTTTAATTTTTAAATTTTTTTTTAGGTAAAAACGCTAAAAATACTTGAAAAGTCCAAAAAACGCCTTTATATCACCCAAAATAAAAGTTTTTGACTTTGTCTTTTGGTAACATTGAAAGAAGTATTTTGTATTTTTTCGCCCCTCCTGGCTTGTCTCAGCGCCTGCCCTTTGTATAATCTGCATAGGGGAGATAAATTTTCAGGTAATGCAACAACAAAAACAAGTATGAACCAGGCTTTAAGTGTAAAATTTTTTGTTTAACACATAATAATTAGCTAAAAATAATTGAATAAAGTAAAAGTGTTGTATTGAAATACCTTATTAAAATCTTTTTGGTTTTGAAAAAAAAAACTTAACGAAAGGAATTTTTTTTCAAAAATTCAAACATTATATTTTTTGAATTGATATTCATTCAAATTCTCGTATTTTCGTAAAAAGCGTATATTCTACTATGATGCAACCAACCTATTTTTGTTATATACTTAAAGGGTAACTTCTCAACAATTCACAGCATTCCTTAACCAATGTAAAACAAATATATGGATTTAAATGCAGTTGTATTTAACGGAAACAGATAGTTTACCAAGGCACGCGGTATTTGGCGTTCATCACCAGGACCGTAGATAAAGTTGAACCGGAGTGCTGTGGTGCGGAGCTTTGTGGAACCATTGGAATGCTGCATCCCATCAGCTTCTAGAACCAATTTCTCCGCGATCGCTTTGGTTTTGGAGTAAAAATCTTTTTGCTAAACAAATAACGAAATATAAAAACAATTTCCATTTCCAAAAAAACAATGACAATTTAACACACAAATATTTACCAAAAATGTTTCGTTTATAGAGGTGTGCTAGTAATCACATTTAAAACTCTTAAGTTAACTAGTAATTTTATTTATTTTTTCATATTTTTTATACGTTTACATCTTAAAATGCTAATTTGTGTTATGCTATACATAACAAAATTTAATGAATTTTCAGCTAAAGTTTATTTGTTTCACAATTATAAGGAAATATAGTATCGCAACGTTGTTTATTTAAAATTAATTTTTAACATAGGTTTGATCTGTATTTCTTTAAATAAAATATTTTATTAGCTAGTTATATCACTAGGATTGACTGAAATCATAAGAACTCAGAACTTAAAGTCCGAATGTACCAAGTTATGTATGTACACTGAAATAAAAGTTTCTGTAAATCTGTAATCAATATTTATAAAAACGATATCAGCTAATTTCTTAGATACACACTTATAAAGTTTTTTAAGCGACCTTTTTAATTGCGAATATGCCATGAAACAAATTTTAATTCCGATGCATTTAAATTTTATGTAAACTATTGACAACTTTGTGCCAATTTTATCACTTGAAATTCCCATGAATACCCATTTTAATTCGCAATTAAAATCTGTTGATCGTACTAATAATAATATTTATTAATAAAGGGATAAATAATTGGATTTACTGGGACTAAAAATTATGACATTTTTTAACGGAAAAATTTCTTATTATTAAAGGTAGAACACCACAGTAATTTTTACAAACGTAATTTGATCTGCTCATTTAATTTTTGAAATTTCATTTTTCTTAAAAAAATGCTATTGTCTACAATTATTAAATGACACCAATAAAATACATGTCAAAAATACATTATATTATAATAAAATTCATTACCAAAAATATTCTATTATTTTCATTTTCATTTCTTGAATAAAGAACATTTTTTCAATTAAAAAGTTAAAAATTAAAAATTTTTTTTCAACGTTAAAAATATTGCCTGCGAGAGACTCAAAACTACGGGTACGAGAATCCGAGTCCGACACGTTAACCACTCGGCTACTGGACCATCTGTTATCTCTCTCGTAAAAGATACTTTTAAACAAACGTGTCGAAATGTAGTTTCTTGGCGTTAAATCAAAAAAATTTAAATGAAAATTAAAAAAAATTGATTCGCTCAGATTTTAATTAAAGTTTGGAAATAGTTATACACAAGTCTAATCAATACTTTGAATTGTATTTGATTAAAAACTAATTCAGGATTTTTTTATTTGATTTTTCTTTTAAAAACATCGATTTTTTTAATTTTCTTAAAATTTTGGATTACGTTTTACTCCAAACCACATCTAAAAGTTGGCCCCTATCTTTCGTTAACTTTTTATAAAATTGCAGGAAAAACTGAGCGATTCAAATTTTTTAAATGGGTAAAAACTGTTTTTTAAGCTTTAAATTCATCAAACTATATCTCAAAATAGAACATTCGGTAAACGATGAAACTATTACCGTTGGATACATCATAATCTGAGCTTTCTATCGCACTATACTTTTGTCAGACAAAAATTAATATCTACGTTGATATCTAATTTTTAGTAAAAATCGTCGTAACTGTGGTGTTCTACTTTTAAGGTGGAACGATACAGTTAGAACACCCTGTCGGTTTTTGTGTATAACTCGTACCATATGTGATGGACAGAAGCAAACTATATGTTGGGAGAAAGGGTTTTTTTTTCCGGTCAGTTCGGTATCCTAAACATTTTTGGTGAACTATTCCACGCAGAGATATGCTTCGTTGAAAAAAGGCATTTTAAAACAGTCTTTCCTAATTTATCAGAACCAGAGATAATATTACGTAATAAAAATTTAACTCAAGTTATATACACCAAATTTACATGCCCACAAAAATTTTCAGCGAAATCCCTACTATTGAATTTTTTTAATTTCGTTTTATTACTAAATTTGTTGAAATAAAAAATAAAAAGAAGTGATAGTAGAAATTTCGTTAAAAGCTTAAAAACTGGCTCGGAATTATGGTAAAATTGCTGTATTAAAAGTTGGGAACAAACTAATTCCTATCAAATGACTAAACTTTCATTTATATTTTTTTTGATTTGACGTCAGGAAACTACATTTTCAAACGTTTGTTTAAAACTGGCTTTTAAGAAAGAAACTCAGACGGAGCAGTAGCCGAGTGGTTAGAGCGTCGGACTTGGAATCTTGAAGCTCTAGGTTCGAGTCCCACAGTGCAGTATTTTTAACCTAAAAAAAAATAGGTTGTTTTTTTTAATTTTTAACTTTTCATTAAAAAAAGTGTTCATTATTCAATACTGTATTCAAACCCATGTACCTGTTTTGACGTGGTTTTAAGGTAAAACCGGTATATAGTCAAATGCCCCCCAAGGGGGGGGGTCACAACTCCCCTAGTGCCCCCGGGGGTCGAATTGAAAAACGGAGGTCGGATTCGTCATCAGGACTTCCAAAAACCCCCGAGTACATGTTTTGGCGAAAATTGGTTAATTTTTTGTAACTGTATCGTTCTACCTTAAGTAGTTAATAATAAGAAACTGACCAATTTCTTAACACGAAATATTCAATTTATCTGCTGAACTGTCAAAAAAATTCTCGAAAACAGTTTTAATTAAAGATTTTAAATTTTACCCATTTAAGAAATGGGTAAATGTTTAAGCATTTAACGAACATCAAAGATACTGTTTTTGCTGAAAATTAGGACTAAAAATTAAAACATCCTCGAGTTTTACCAATTTTTATAAAATTTCAAAACGTTTAGGAAACGTTATTTGACGAACATGGGATGATATGTACGGGGTTTTTAGAGCCACAAGCAGAAAATTTGGAGCCATCGGAAATTTTTGGGACCTTGGAGCCACGAGCAATGGAAACTTGGAGCCTTCAAGAAAAAATTGGATTGGATCTAGATTTAGGCTTCACTTAGGCTTAGGTAAACGTTAAGCAATTTTTATTTTCGGCTCTAAGTTCCCAACTTACGACTCCAAGTTCCCTATTTTTTGGCTCCAAGTTTCCAAGGCTCTACCGACTCTAAATCCTGTATAAAGCCGGTGTACGCGAAGTTTAACATTGAGCTGCACTGGCGAGTTCCCCTTTACGCTTTTTGGACGCACTTTTTGGCACCAAAAATTCTAAAGGATTCATGAAATTATTTTTAATAGCTTAAAAGAAGAACCAACTTTAGATAACCTAAAATATTAAAAATCAGCAAGTTAATTTTTCTAAAAAAACAAAACTTTTTGGTAAATATGCGGTTTTTGTTTTCAGATAAAAATGTGTGAGTGGATTCACACATCCAAAATTTTATTATGCTTGATATATTAATTAACATTTTTTATTGCTAAATAATTTTTTATTTTAAAAATAATAGTTTTGAAAAATATTATGTAGAGCAACCCAAACAAAACGCACTTGAAACTCTTATTCAGAATTTTAAAAAATCTTGCAAATATATTACTGTTTGTGATAAGTCAGCTTTTTAAGTATAGTAATAAAACTTTATTTGCAAATATTTGCACATACAATAATTTTTACTTTTTGGTTCAGATTATGGTTCAGATTATTTAGTGTTAAGTTTACATTAAACATAGCCGTGAAATACTTGCTGCCGTTTATTTTAACGGCACAGTGTAAAGTGAATCATTTCAACTTGTTTCCGGCCAGTGGTCCCCACGCGCAAAAGAGACCATACGTACTGTAAAATTGCATGCGTACTCGCGTATTGCAAACTCATTTCAAATTTTTCAACCTCAAATAAAGTTGGAAGCGTGCACATACATGATTTCTGCTACTATTACGCTGATTAGTCGATTTAGAGGACGAAAAACAATACTAAACGATTATTGGAGTATACAAAAAGGCGAGAGTCGCAGCTAAGTTGCGTCGTGTGTTTTTCAACACGTGATATTTTCTCTAAGAACGAGTGGTTACTTTACTACCCTGCTGTTTTCGGCCTGATAGAATTCGTCTTTAGTAAGTTAATGTATAAAAATGACCAAGTATGTTAAGTAGTATAAGTTAATGGCCCTGAAAATTAAACTAAAGCTAAAGTCTTCCAGGCTGAAATAAAGGCGTAACCGCTCTCCGCCAGGAAGAAATAAACAATAAACCCGTGAGCGAGAAAAATTTTAAAAAAGGTTTTCAGCGGTTATAGTAACCAATTATTATTTAGTTGCGTCATGTGTTTCTCCGCACGTGATATTTTCTCAAAAAACGAGTGGTTACTTTACCAATCATCTATTTTCACCCTGATAAAATTTATCTTTAGTAAGTTAAGGTCTCTCCAGACAGTTTTCTTAAGTATGGAAAATCGCGATTTTTGGCATACGAAATCTTGCGAAATACAGAAATGTTTCCATAAAAAATTAATATGGGTGTTAAAAAGGCAGAAATACCACGATTATAAAGTGCACATTCATTATATTATTGGTAGTAGTTGAAACGATTGATATTAAAAACCAAATTGCAACAAAATTTTCTTAAAACCCTTACACGTACGTAAAAACCAATAGAAATATTTTTGTATAAATGGTTTAATATACGATTTTCCGTGAAAAATGGGGGTTAATTTCTTCAAAATTGCGACGATTTAAAAAAACGTGAATTTAATTTAATTTGGTGAAATTTAAAGCTTCAAATAATATGTTTTTGTTGAAATATATGATTTTTAAACTGCCCTAATAGCTCAAGTGCTGTTAATCTGTTGTGTGTGCATATTTTAGATTTAATAACGGTCGTGGGTTTATAAACCTCTTTTAGAAATGCTAATCAGATGGACATGTGGCACAGTCGGTCGGTAACGCCTCGGCCTCAAATTTTTGAGATCAAGGGATCGATTCCCATTGTGAACATAATTTCATTGCCACATTTTTTTATTTAATATTAATATTTATTTTGGACTTATTATAATGTTTCCAATAAATCAAAACAAAAAAATATTTTTAATATTTAAACAGCATTTGTTTCCCACTTTTTGCCGCTTATTCGAATTTTCGTCGTTGGTATATTTTAAAATATTATAATGTTCTATAATTACAATAAATAATAAAATACATTTTATGTAAGCAAAAAAATAATTTTTTTTTCTGTGTTTCTACTGGTTTTTTATTGAACGATGTGAATTGAAAACTGTCCGGAGAGATCTTAAGGACTGTTATTCTAAATTTTTAAGTAACTGCTCTTTATTTTTTTTTCAAAAATAAACTCATCAACTTTATTGTGGTTTTGTGGACATATTAAAACATTTCAAAATTGTGTTATTAAAAAAAAGCTTAAAAGAGACGAAGTTTTGCCATGATTTGTGTAATAATGGTCGGTCCTTGCTTTATAACGTGCAGTTTGATTAAAAAATCCTACACAAGAAATTTTTTGTACAATCCATTTACGCGTTGAAAGATCAACTGCTTCTTGTGTTTTACGTACAGTTGGATCTTAGAAAAAACAGTAAACGTGATTTTGGTTAATCAGTTCTCGGTTGGCTCCTGAGAACATAACTCGTAAGGTTAACATTTTGGCACTCTCCCACCCGAATTCGTAGGACCAATCCTTCAAACTTCATTTTATGTTTTTGCTAATTCTTCAGCTTCACAGTTTTTTTTAGAAACAAGAGTGTTAAGGCCAATTTAGATTTTTGGCTAAATTTATTTTTGCTATTTCTAACCAAAAAAAACGTGTCACAATGACTGTCTAATTTGTTACATGGTAAGAAGCGTGAAAATAAACAACTGACCAAATGCTCCGGATAGTAGGGCAGTTGTTCCTCGGTCCCGTCGATGATGGGTTCGCCGCCGAAAACGACGTTGACAGAACTGGCGTAGACCAAAGAGGGCACGCAGCAGTAGACGCACGCACGCAGAACTTCTTTCGTACCCTCCACGTTTACACCGTACACCACATCCTTTCGCAGCTAAAAACCCGGCAATCTATAACGGGAAATACGATAAACGCTGTTTATTTCCTGGCGCCATAATGATAACTCTTTAAACGAAGGTGTTTACTGTCACTTATAGTAACCAATGAGTGGAAATCAAAATTATTACAGATAAGACTATAAAAATTGGTGTCCGAAAAAAATACCTTCTGCAAAATATCTTCCGGAAAAAATATCTTCTTTCAGCAGTAAATTATTCAGTATTATTAAAAACTTTTAAAGGTTTTTTTAAAACTTTTTTATGTCGTTTAGCTTGATTTTAAGGTTTCGCTTAGGCTTAGGAAAAAAGTTTTTTTAGTTGAAAATTTAAAAGTCTTTGAGAAGATATTCTTTCCGAAGATATTTTGCAGAAGGTATTTTTTCCGGGCGCCTAAAAATTTTTTAATTTATTTCGTTTTTATAAATACTAATTATAAGTTTAATTTTTTATTTAAACAATAACTGTTCAAAGCAGCCGTAGTTCTGTTTTAATCAAAATCAGTTCTCTATTGGCTAAGCCCAGATTCCATCAGGAACGACAAATAAAAAAACGAACAAGAGTTTACATATAAACACCACTATAGCCAAAAAATTTACCAGTTCTTGACCTGTCATTCCGCACGAAATCAAATGAAAAACTACGTCACAATTTGCCATAACAGTTTTCAAATCGTTAAATCTTCGTACGTCACCCTAAAATATATTGTTAAAAAATCCTTAGTTTAAGACTAAAAAACTGAAATACTTTGTCATATATAGTGAAGTATCTGTATAAATATAAGTTTTTATATATCTAGTGTGCTTTGGTTAATTCTGTGTTTGTTCAACGTTCAAATTAACAAAAAAAACTTAAAACGCAAACTCTGTTTGCAAATGTTTCGCTGGGTTCATTACTCTGATCCAAGAGTCAGCTCTAAAGGCAATCGCTCAAGGATCCGCCAGGTACCACCTTTTGTGGGTGCGGGGTGAAAGTCCCCAGCCAAAAGCTGAATTTAACCTTAAAACGTAATACATTTATGCTTTGCCCTAAAAAAATTTACTATAATTTTTTAATTTAAACGTTTTATAAGCACTGTATGGCGCCCCATATAAACTACTCTTCTAATACTTGACCGATCAGGCTGAACATAGGAAATAATGTGGCGTTGGTGCCACAAAAATTACATACTAATTTTGAGTTAAATACGTATTGTATTACAGGAGCAGTTGGTTCTGAGCGCCATTGAACGCCTGGTTTCGCCCAGAACGGACTGCTCCTTTAATACACAACATATTAACTTCAAAATGGGAATGTAAGTTTTTAGGCCCGAACGCTTTTTTGTTTTTGTTAATGCGGGCCGGCTACAGAATTTAAGCCCTGTCTTACCGTCCAAAAAACCTAAAAAATCAACACCGTTCTCTGGTTAATGTGATGAGATTGAGTTTAGTTGAACTATGATGCATAACTGACCAGAAGAACATTTGATTACTATAATTTTTTGGCTAAAAGCCCCACCCACATCGCGAGATTTGTGAGAAGTGTGGCCAATGTAACATGAGTTAACAAAAAAAAATTTTTTATTAGACTAAAATTATGAGAGGGGGATTTGACAGACAATGACATAATTTAATGTAAAGGAATGCCAATTATTTTAAAATGACAAAGAATAAAAAAAACAAAAAAAAACCGGAAACAGTGCAAGGTAAAGGGTTGTAAAAGTGGAATATGTTTGTGCGGTTAGGAATACGATATGTTTGACATAAAGCTAAGCAAAATTTATGTATGTATATAGGGTGCCGTACTATAACTAGTTACATAGCGCCCACCAATTAAGATAGCGTGAAAATAAATGATAGGCTCGAACGCTACATCATTTTCGAATCTTATGCTGATCGGTCCAATATTAAAGGAGTAGTACATTCCGGGCGCCATAGAAGTTTAATTCGTGACATTGCTCCTTTACAAGTAAATTTTCAAGGGTAAATAAGTTAAATTTAACAAAATAAACAAAACTAGCCGTTCAAACAACTGGCAGCCTCATTAATAAATGAGCTTTGATTTTTCATTATTTTCACCTTTGGTTTGAACTTAAAAATAAAAACAACCAACGTAAACCAAACGGAATAAAAACATGAAAACATATAATAATAATTATTATTGAAATGTTTGGCAAAATCAGCAGAAAAAGGTGTGATTTTATCTGGTGTACATTTAGAAAGAAAAAATGTAGAATAGATAGATTTTTTTTTGCAGTTTTAATTTTTTATTATTTATAAGTTCATAACGAATCAATTTAGATAGATGAAATAGAAAAAAACACATGATTACAGAAATCTTTTACGGTTGAAGAATAGATAGATGAAATAGAAAAAAACACATGATTACAGATATCTTTTACGGTTGAATCTAAATTTTTTTATAATTTTTTTAAAATTATTAACTTATTTCTCAAATGTCCAAATTCACCCTTTTTTTGACATTGCAAGAAAATTTTTTGGTTACTTTTTTAAAATTGCTTTTAACAATAAATTAATAGCAAGGACCTAAATTAAAAATTTAGTTTTTACAAAGATTGCGCAACTTTCGACGTTTCCATTGAGTCTATTGTTTGTATTTTATAATTCAATACCAAAAATGATGTTATTTATTATTTTTGGATAAGAGTTAAGAGCGTTAGAATAACAATACGAAAAAAAGATATATATTATTTAAAGTTCCAATATGGTTGACGTGATACCGATGTGAAGCCCTGTAGTGCTCTGAGTTACTTTACTGGTTGGAATTTAAATAACCTAAATACCTAAATCTCTGCTAAATTAATCCATAAATCCCCATTGAAAGGAAAATTTAAATTTTTCTAACTCAACTAAAGTGATTGTTTTGATAATTTTATTTATGGTTTAATGATTTACTCTTCTTACCGTAATTAAATTTACATTTTCTGGTGGATCTACCAGAGGATTACAATCGAACACAATTAATTTCACTCCAGTTTTAACCATTTCTCTTATCAGACATCTTCCTAAGAATCCGCTGCCACCAAGTATACATACTTTCTTACGATTCATCATTTTCAGAAAAAAAATTTAAAACTGAATTTTCTCAGAAATTGTCGGTAATTATTGTAACTTTTTCTGTATACAATTATACAGAATACCTACAGTATGTAACTATCGAGATATGAATTCGAGATTTTTTGTTATTAATACTGCGTATGTAATGTAGCTGAAACAAAACGTGGCAATTATTATTAAAAACGCCGCGGTTTCAATGTTCTCTCTTTCTATAAAAACATTACCAACTTTGTGGCTGAGGCATATTGTTGATCGAATAAAAAATGAGCATCATAAATAGTTATAATTTGTGCTAAATGGTTTACTTCTCATTTTTTTATCTTCTACAAAAGCAAAAAATGCAGATTTTTTATAATTGCATATATTTAGCTTTTTACAGTTGTAAAAAGCAAATGACTTCGCATGAAAATTACACTTAAAAATGTTTAAATTAATGTAATATTGTTGTATCAAATGTATAGTTTATATTTAAATTTATCAAAATCTAGCAAGTTATTAAAGAATGCTGGCTGTCATAGGTCGGTGTTTTAAAACGTTATGGTAAAAAAGAATAGAAAAAATATTTCTCCCTGTTAATTTCAAAACTAATTATCAATATCAGTTGTTTTTAACTGCAGTCTCGTAATCCGGCATTTTTTTAATTTTTAGGTTTATCTAAAAAATTGATATCTTTAGATAGAAGACAGAGATTGAGTCGAAACGAAAAGCATGACAAAATCCTGCTCGCAATTTTTAAAAACCTCGAAATCGGCAATTATTAACAACGGTTCCACTGTACGCGGGAGCATCGCTTGGATAAGCAGAAATTGTTTCCCAAATAATCAATTACTTATACTCTTCTGGCTATAAAGACAATCCTCTTACATCTTACTTAAAAACGAGCTTTAGTAAAAATATATACAAGCAGATACCTATCGCCCGGCAGTCATGTCAATTTTTATAATCACGTTATTTCTATTTTCTGCTTAATAACATGGGCAAACAAGAAACGTTTGCCCATATTTTTTAACTATCGTAGTTGCGGAGATAGGGAGCAAAATCGTCCTGTTGCACCACCTTTGATTTAAAATTTAAAAAAGGGTTTGTTTTTTGTATTTTTTGAAATAGTCCTTACATTTTGCGCGAACGAAAGCAATTTTGCATTATTTTT
>JASAMX010005749.1:0-10002 GCA_030248175.1 Microlaimidae sp. YZB2_3
GGTTGAAAATGGCATTTACAGCCTGTAAGCAATTTTGGGTTGTATACTTGATTAGCATAACGGGTGAAAATTTTATCACAAATGAGGAACACCAAGCTTAATCCCTCTGCTACAGTCTGGACGTATGAAATTATTGGGCCCAAAAAATATGCAAACTGGTGGATTTTTTCAACGATTGAAAGGAACACCATGGTATGATGTGATGGCAAGTGCAATAGAACAACATGGGTTTATAGAGTGCCCCGATCATTTGCAGTCCAAGTGCCTAAAAGAAAGCCCTACATATGTTAATCCAACAACATACCTTGGATTTATAAGAAACTACAGAAGCGATTGTCAGTTCTGGTTTACTGCAGATACGGGTAACGTTATATACAATTCTGTTGTGAACGTTTATATAGTTCGTAAAAATAAAAAAAATCTATCAAAGCCTTACTAGGTGAATTCCATGGGACTTAAACTTTTGTACTACGTTATTAAAGTAGTCTACCAGTCGATGCTTACAACCAAATAATTAACGAGAATAGACACTCAAATTTAAAAACACAATTTAATGTGACCCAAGACTATGATTAAAAACCTCCCTTTTGAACAAAAAATGTGCGGTGTGCGGTGACCATAGAATTTTGACACTATAAATCATTTTTAGCCAAAGAATGCTGGAAAAGATGCGTTTCCAATGAAGCTATTTTTAGCTTTTTTTATTTTGATTCCTAAAAAGCAAAAAAATATATAGCTGAATAAAATACACCAAAAATTATTATATTGCATTTTTTATGAAAAATACTGTCCACTAGTCTTCTAATACAAAGCAAAAAATTTTTCCAAGTGGTCGTGGTTGGTTATAGCTGCCTAACCTCGTAAAATTGTATGGGGTTATGACTATGAGAAGGCCAATTAACATAATATCATTATGATGTTTTTAAATAAAACAAATTGCAACGCAAATTTTTTTAAAATCCCGGAATAATACACAGTATACAAAAATTAGTCATTTTTTTCTGTTTTTGTACACCCGTACATTATTGTTCAAAATTGTGTAATTTGTATATACAAATAGATATAATATGTATGTGTCTGTCTGTCTCTCTGCTTGTAAGTGATTTTAACTACTCCCCAACCACCTAACGATTTAAGCTGAATAAGCTTAGCCCAGGAAGTGTCGCAGAGGGGTTCAAATTTAAAAAAATAACACGAACACTTTTATGCTAGACAACGCATTATCAATAAAGAAAGACCTTTAGATTTTGGAACTTAAAAAATTCTGACTCAAATATAGATAGGTCAAAATAGTTGAAAACATACTTTTTTAGGGTAAAATTGTGAAAATTTTAAATTTAATTTTTTTTTCAAATAAAAAAATTTATTTTATGAACATAAAAACAACACTTTAATAATGGACAACTACATGGTGGACATATAGTTTTTGACTATACAAGGCGTTCTGTTGGTAAAAATTTCAAAATCAAACAAAGAAAACAAAAAGAATTATCAGTTTGGAGCTAATTACGGCATCCTAGCTACATTATTTTTAACAAAAAAGTATGAATGGATTCAAAAAATAATGGAAAATTATCTTTAAGCGATATGGCTGATACGGGCTCGTTATTTGATAAATAATTGTTAAAATATAAGTTATTTAATTTCTAAAATTAAATTGTTTTTGCTCAAAATTTCATATAGTCTTGTTGTATTAAATAGTCGATTCAATACTGCAATTCATCAAGATCAGCTAGGTTTTATTTGCTTATATATCGATTGAAAGCCAAGCACAGATAACAAACACGCAAATTTTGTGTTAAACTAATGTTCTCTTGATTTATTATGTTTTGTTATATATTCGATGCATCGGGTGTGGGTAAAAAAACTTTAGCCTATAGGCACTAAAATATCTTAGAAAATTTAAAATATATTTAAATAATAATGTTTCAATATTTTTATTTTAAACAAATACATTAAAATTATTGTTTTTGACTGCATTTAACGTAAATTGGATTTGTAGAATTTATTTCACTTTCGTGGGAGAGTCCAGCGATTTCTAATAAACATCTGAGCAAACTTCCTGAAATGGTAAGACTGACAACAGAAATGTATCCAATGATCGAAACGATCAAAAACCGATACGTGCATACACGAAATTGCGGACCTCCATTTTGGACGTTGTCACCGGCTTATTTTTCGTTTTCACATAAAAATATACAACTTCTATTAATTTTTTGGTTCATGGGATTGTTTTTCAGCTGTAATTATCTGATTTACGAACTGTATACTCTAGCCAAAACAAGTAGAAAGAAATCGTTTGCAAAAACTAACGAAAATCCAGGTGCAAAATGTTGTGTAAACCACGTTCTAGTTTTATCTCCAAAGCTCCGATTTTCGCCGTATTTTCGTGATAATTTTTAAAGTGTTTATGCCATATTATATTTCGATAATTTTTTGTTAATTTTTTTTGACTAGTTCAAAAGTATATTCAATGAAAATAAAATATATTCAAAGGTAATTTAGGTTTTCAGACATAAAAAACCAAACCAGCGTTGCTGATTATTGCTTATTTAAAAAGAAAATAACATACATTGTATATATTGGGTTTCAAAAATTACTTTCGTATTATAAAAACTGTAAGGGTTGGTTCACAGCGGGGTCCAGTTCACTTCAAGAGTCAAGTAAAGTTCACAAGTGAAGTGACAGTGCGTTCCGCGCTTATTTAGGTCGTTGCACTGTCACTTAGGCGTTGTGGTCTAAACTCATTGTCACCTTTCACTTGTCACATCGATGTTAACTGTTTTTTAGACCCAACAATTATTAAAAAAATTGTTATTGTTACACTCGATTGTTTTTTTAATAAAAAATCTAATTGATTTTGTGAAAATTTAATTTTTACGTAAGCGTTTACAAATATGAATGCCTAAATTTTAATTTTTTTATTGTAAAGTAAAATTTTTTTCTCACAACTCATGGCCTGCCCAAGATTAACTAATTTTAAATTTTCGTACAAATTTTCGAAAAAAAAAATTTCTTTAAGGCCCATTGGTCCATAGACTACTTCTGAATAAGCATTTTTTTACTGTAGTTTTGTATTTTTGTACAGGAGGGTATAAAAACTAAAAAATAAAATTCTAAAAAATCGTAGCTTTTGTAGTTTTTTACTTGTACTTGTACAGAGACTGCTGCACGGTGACACGTTTTGCGATATAATTGTGCATTAATGGAATAAATTGTAGTTTATGTATGCTAAATGAATTTTTGTTTGTCAATAAAACATCGCAATCATATAATATCGTCACTTAAATAGTGCCTTTGAGAACAATGGTGACAAATTGAAGTAAATAAAGTTGAGTTTTGTTTCTGAAACTAATTTTGAAGTTATTTTGGTTATTAGATTTTGTTAATTTTTTTGAGTGAAAGGACATTCAAAATTATAAGACTAAAAAATAAATCCATAAGGGTATATTAGCGGCGTTATTAAGTAACCGTATGTTTTTTTGAGAAAATATCACTTGTAGAAAAAAACGTGACGCAACTCAAAAATATAGACATCTTTTAATTTGACAATTAATTTTTTCTTAATTTGACAATTAATTTTTTCTCGTCATAAAGTTGAAAACATGCTGTTGTAAAACTCTACAGCAGCAGCAATTTAAAACTTTAAATTGTGGAGATTTTAAATTTAATGTCATATTTAAAATTAAACATGTAGGGTAACTGACTTAATTTCGGCCACCTTTTTTTATTTTTTAATAATCCTTTCAAAAGCAAAATTGCCAAAAATCAAACAATAGCTATATTGTTTCCAGGCAAAATGAAATTCTTACACTAAACAGAAGGAAACTATTTTAAGGGCCCAAACGCTCGCAACCAAAAAACCCAAGAAACAAAAAAAAAAACCACCACTACATTTTCCAAATAAAAAAAAATCAAAACAAAAAACAAACAAAAAAAACAACAAAAAACCAGAAAAGAAAAAAAAAAACAAAAAAAAAAAAAAAAAAAACAACAGAAAAAAAAAAAAAAAAAAAAAAAAAGAAAAAACAAAAAAAAAAAAAAAACAAAAAAAAAAAAAAAAAACAAACAAACCCAAAAAACCAATTACGTCTTTTTAAATATGAATAGTCTGAAAATAAATATGAAACGGTGTGTTGTGGTGGTAAAAAATCAATCAACAAATAAACAAACAAAAATTATTAATAAAGAAGTTATCAGTTTTATATGAGCATCCTAACAACATAATTTTTTACGAAATAAAGCATATAGATCCAAAAAAACAAGGAAATTTATTTGTCAGCCGTATGACTGACACGGGCTACTTATACATCCTTATTTAGTAGTCTATTTTGCAAGATAAATCGCAGAAAAATTAAGCTTGTAACAAGTTTTTTTTCACTTATTGCAATTAAACAAATAAAACATATTTAATCGATAACATATTTATCACAACAATAGTAATTATTGAAAATTTACAAATTATTTTTTTTACATTTGATAATGAAATCAATATAAAAATTATAAAATCATCAAAAATCAATCATCATAGAAAGAAATTTAATTTAAATTCATGGATAGAAATTTATAGGTTAATAGCAATAAGGAGTTTTTTTGCTTAGTTAAAGAATAACATAATAATAATAATGCTTAGTTAAATTTTTTTAAAATTAATTTTCGCTTGATTTTTTAAATATATTGTTATAAGATAGTTTGCTTCTATGGTGTTCATCTTTAAATTCATCGCTACTGAAATAGAGTTCGTTTCCCGTTGGATTGTTCAACCAAGGATAACTGCGTGGGCAAGTGTTGCAAGTTCTCAGGTAATGGTCTCCTCCCAAAAGCTGCGTTTTATAACCACAAACATTTGGCGTCTGAAATAAAACGTTTGTCAAAACGACAATATGGGTTTAAAATTTGTCAAAAAACAAACTAAGCTTATATAAACTTTGAATGACTGTAATTACAAGATTTTTAAATGCTACACTATTAAACAAAAAAAAAGAGTTTACAGTCACTTGTTTTTTACTGGGTTTTTCTGATACTGCCGTACTAACAAAAAATAAAGTATAAAATTGTATGCCTGCTAGAAGGCAACACGGAATAATTTTTCTACCGTTCCAATTGTCTTTTTAAACTCAATTCTTTTGGCTGATTTCTAAATTCTTTCTATATTTTACCTGTTTTAGTGTTTGATTTAAGTAGTACTTTCATAAATATATTTTTTATTAATTGAGATTTATTTCTTAACGTAAATCGGAAAATATCCTTGGAGGGTACAGTGCGAATTTTCATTTGGCTTAAAAAGATTAGATAAAAAACAGTGTTGTAGTGCGGTTTATATAACTTTCAGTGAAGTGTAAGTGTTTTTATTGATTAAATTATCACAACGTATTTTCAAATACCTGGCACGGTGGGTTAGCAACATTAGATCTGTCACATCTCCATGGAGTAAAAAAGTCCAGCTGGTTAGTAGGAGTAGGATTTCTTATCCACTCCAAAGCTTGTTTCATTGTGACAAACCACACATCAGGTTTAGCGAGGGTCTAAAAATTCGAGAAAAAATTGTAAATCATGAATTTGTTTTATCACAACTACGTAATTTTGGTTAGTTTTCGTCTTTTTACAAATATATTTGAACAAAAAAAGCTTAAAACATTGATTGAATTCCGATGCTATTTCACTTGCAGGAGTGTGCGTTTTGTTAATTTTTTTCATCATCATTCAAAAGCACCTCTTTGTAAAAAATAATGGCATATGTCTTCATTTGTAAAAAAACTGTTTCGCATCAAAATTCAATTGATTCATTATTAGAAACAAATTAGCACAATTTTTTAATGTTTTATTGTCTCTGTAACACAGCTTAAAACACGATATATGCATATTAAATTTTATAAAAAAAAACACGATTATCTATTAAATATTTTTGTTTTTTGTTCACATTCTCGATATAAATTAAATTAAATTAAATTCGAACATTACAAAATTAACTAACATTTTGAATAAATCGTTCCAGTGCAATGACAGAACCATTGTCTTTCAAAACTGCTAAGAAATCCGCATTGAGAGTAAGTACAAAAGGGGCTCTGTTAGTCTGGTAAGCTCTGTTAAAATTGTCCTCTAGCATTGAGTAAACAGTATCTGCTGTTTCATCCATACTCATCACAGCCCGAACCATAGCTCCTGAATTTTTAAATAATTATATATATTTTTTAAATTTAAAAAAAAATTATATTTTGCTGTTTATATTGTTATTTTAGTTTTTTATCAGATAATTTGGTAATAGTGTAGGTACAGTACCAACTCTGTATTATTTAAAATTACACACAACTTATGGGGAAAGAAAAATGACGAGAAGATAAGGAAAAAATAATTTATACTGTAATAACTTTTTTTATACTGTAACAAAACTGGCCTATATTACAAACAATTTAATTTAAAAACTTCTTTTTTAATTTAGCAGTAAAAAGTTATACTGTTCCAACATTTTGTAATTTTTGTTGATTTATATTTTGTGTACTATTATGAATAATTGTTTTTATATTTTATCCTATCGTGTGTTGTAGGTTAAGCGCTTAATGACTGAAAATCAATATTTTGACGATCAAAATTTTGATTTAGGAGTTTGGTGGTTTGAAAGTTTTCGGCAAACGGGTTTTAGGTTTTTAGCTTAAGCTTGCTAAGGGCTTCAAGTTCGTAATAAAAAAAACTACACTTCAAATATCTGTATTGAATTCGATTATTTAGATTGTTTAGTGTCAAATGTCCCATGTATTCCATCAGCCACAGGCATTTCCTAGAGTTTTGTAACAAATAAAGATTAATATGGTAAATCTGGTAATTTTTCCAGTCTGGTATTTCTTTTATACTATTTTAACAAGCTTGATCTTGTGACTTAATCAAAATTGTCTTAATTAACTCTGTAATATTTCTTTTTTGATCGCTTTAAAAAACATTCATTATTATTTTGAAATATTAGCCAAATTAAATTTCTTAAATTACCTCTTTTGTGCTTTTGAATTTCAGGCAAGTAATATCCATAGAATTGATTAATTGGAATTTCCCAAATACCTTCAAAAGCTCTGTCAGGACAGGGTTCTATTTCACATTTCCAAGGGACCTAAATAATTACAAATGTATCAAATATTTTTTTGAAAAAAACTTTCTCAATTCCGACAATAAGTTGGTTCGTGTACCAATTGGGACACAAACCGGTTTTGTTGAAAAACCGGTTCTACCTACCGGTTTGTCCTATAGTGCTTAGTTTATCTTTTCTCGGAATTTTATCTATACAAAATCGTAAATGTTTAAGAATTCTTTTTAAAACAATACCACAAGTTAACTGTAAAATTGTTTTCACTACTTCTTGCCGTATTGGTGGTTTCTTTCAGGTAAAAGACCGAATCCCAAGGCGCTTAATATCTGGAGTGGTATGCCAATTTTGCGGTACTTGCAATAGTACCTACACGGGCAAAACTGTCCGCCATTTCACCACTAGAAATTATATGTGTATAGAAAAAGTTCAACGAACGTTTACCCGGCGACTGTATTCAAGATGCAACTTTCCTTATGATTGTTATACCGATAGACTAAAAAATTTAGGACTTGATAAACTTGAAACACGCAGAACCCGCAACGATCTTGATTTTTGCTATAAATTATTAAATAACCTCGCTGAATGCCAGCTGATAAGTTTTTACAAATTGATCATAATTTTAAAACTCGATCCAATGGCCTTAAACTAAAAGGAAGTCATTTTCGATTAGATATATCAAATTTTTTTTTACAAATAGCATTTTATCTTTGTGGAAAGTTTTTTCTTTCTTTATCTCCCACGTGATGTTGTTTTTTCTAAATCATTAAGCATTTTTTGTCGAAAGCTTTTAACTTTAAGCTTCTAATAAAAATTTTTGCAAATACATTTTTTTCAATTTTTTTAAATAAACAGTACACACATATAAATCAGCAAATTTTTACCTTTTTTTAAAGTAAAAAAAATGTGTTCCACTAGCTATTTTATCTAGTTTAATATATAATTTTTTGTTCTTATAAATTGTATTATGTCTTTAAATAGCTTTTCCTTCTGTTTTATGATAGTTCTTTTGTTTGTGTTTACAGATTTCTTGTGTCTAGTTTTTCTAGCACATAAGTTAAATGTTTCTACTTATCTCTACTGTTCAGTCTACGTTCACAATGTATTTTTAATATTCGATTCTTTTTTATGTTTGTGATAATTCTTTGATGTTCTGTTGTCATGTAAGTATGTTACTTTTTCGTGACCTTTGCAACATAAATTCTTTTACTTTACTAGAATATCTGAGCATCTTGGAAGAATTCCTTTCACTGATTGAAATACCATTCGTAAAGGAAAATCCGCGGTATTGGATCACATTCTTGAATGTGGTACAATGCCTCTTCTAGTGATTATTCCATTCTATATCATGCCAAGTCTGATTTCCATCTGTTATGTAAAGAAAGCATACACATTGCGCAGGAAAAACACATTCTCAATAAAAATATTGCGTCCTTTCCACTTTTTAACTGTTTTCTTCTTTTTTAATGTTTTGTTTCACTGTATGTTTTAGCCTTTTTTATTGCACTGTTTTTTTCCCGTTTGTCTTATAGGTTCAATTTTGTTTTATTGCATTCTTTCTACCGTATGTTTTAGCTTTTTTTACTCTGTATTTTCCAGCTTTATATAGGTTTATTTTATTAGGTTGTTTTTTCGCGTTTTGTTTTATTGTTTCTTTTCTACAAAATTTTACATTTAAAAAAACATTTGTCAAAAATTCTTTGCGTTTTTTTAACGTTTTTGCCCGTTTTACCAATTCTGTTTTTACCACTTACATTTTAATAATAATTTTTTTTTGTTTAAAGTTTTATTCATCTTTTCCCATTACTTTTTTGATATCCTTTACACATTTCATATATTTATATTTTGCTGTATAAAATTTCATTTTATTTCATTCTTTATAAACCTTCTGTAATTTATTCTTAGTTTTAACCGCTTTTATGTGTTTTAGTATTGCCTGATGATGGTGATTCGAAATCGTCAAAACATTGCAACATAATACTGATGTATTGTATACAATAAAGATTTTATCGTCTGTGCTTTTATTTATTTAAAACTTCGGTTCTTGTCGTCTAAAAGTTTTAATTAATGTTGGACCTTTTAGAGTAAAGTAAATTTTTTACCTAATGAATAAGCTGTAGATCCTATTAGGTAAACTACTAGAAACTACATCTGATATGTTAAAAAACAGCGCTTAATAAAAGAAATAAAGATCATGTTTTAAACAGTATAAAAAATAGTTTTCACATAGTAACAAGTAAAAAATTTGTAAATGTCATTGTTTTAATTCATTGTAATATCAAAAATTTATAATACTATATAATATATTAAAGAAAAATATGCCACTCAGTCTCAGAAGCGAAACGATTTGGTGCCATATTTTGAGCATTGTCATTAATTGTTGTACGCATAAAATGGCAAAACAACTGCTCTTATTGAGGCATGTGTCGTGTAAATGGGGACTGCTCAAAATGTAGCAGTGTTTTTTCGCATATCCTAAAGGTAAGCCCAATGTGGCTGCAAGGTTGTTTGTTGGTCTGAAAAATGCCCCATTAAGTAACCATTCAAATCACGAGAATCTGACGTCACTTGTATCAGCCAATCAAAATTCAGAAAATGAAAGATTTGAAGTAGAAATCAACTTCAGATGGTAGTTTAACAATAATTCTTATTTTGTGGCATAAAAAAAGAAAATAGTTGTTTAATGAACACGTGAACACACTGTTGCAGCTACGTTTGGTTTGCCTTTAGTATGCTAACTCGAGCGCACGGCATTTTGAAGCAAACCGCACTTTTTTAGCAATCTTATGCGCATATATGCGCATATACTGCACATAAAACGGCACAACTGCGGGAAAAAAAAATAAACCCACTAAAAAACCACTACTTAGTTTGCACACTATACACAATATACAAACTTTTAGTATAGACATACAAAAAGTACGCCTAAT
>JASAMX010005751.1:0-19622 GCA_030248175.1 Microlaimidae sp. YZB2_3
ATTTACCCTTTGATGATTTGTCAGAAACAAAAATAAACTATTGGAAGGCAAAGAAAAATGAAAACCTTTTTATTTTGATCTTTCATAATGATTTATTGATTAAAATATTGATTTTGAACCATTAAAAAGGAAAAACTTCTGAAGTTGAATTCAGCTTTTGGCTGGGAACTTTCACCCCGCAGCCCGAAACGTGGTATCCGGCGGATCCTTCAGCGATTGCCTTTTAAGCTGACTCTTGGACCAGGGTAATGAACCCAGCGAAACATTAGCAAACAGAGTTGCTAAAAACATTTCAGCTGGCGAGGGCCTTAGAATACTAAGGGTGCACTCCATGGTTCCCAGCCCATGGGTGAAAGTCCCCAGCCAAAAGCTGAATTCAACCTAAAATAATCCGGTAGTGAAGCATGAGGTGCACCCTTCGTTTTCTAAGGCCCTCGCCAGCTGAAACGTTTTTATCAACTTTGTTTGCTTAAAAGAAAGTGGCTTTTAAAAACCAATTAAATAATTTTATGGTTAGCTAAAAAATAGTATTGAACGCTTATTTTTTTAATGTGCTTGGTGAGGTGGTGGGGTTTATCTGTTTAATAAAATAAATTGTTTTTTTTTTACAAAAAACTGTAATTCAAAATTTTGAGCCTTTTAGCCTTTTGTTAGCCGCGGAATCAAAACAGTGTCCTAAAAGGTGGAAAGCCAGTCAAATTTAGGGGGCAATCTCCAAAAATCCTCATTAGTGTTTTTAGAACTATAGGAGTCCCCCCTAATTTTTATACATTATTTTGCCGAAGCATAAATAGAAAACCACCCAGATTTCGGGGGAATTGCCGAAAAACTTCATTAGTGTTTTTAGTATTGCCTCATAACAAAAAAGAAAGAATATCTAAACAAAACATTAAACGTTAAGCTTAAGTCGTATATTCTATAATTAACAGTGTTTTTATACATACTTAACCGGAATTTATTTGCTCAAAAAAAATCTGGAACATTTTAATAATTTTAACATTGAATTTCTAGGCAAATAACGATAACATTTTAAGTTTTAAATTGAATATTTTGTCAAAATAAGTACAGTTGTGGTTTTTACTTGTAAAAAATATAATTGCCTTATTTCTGTGCAATTTTAATTTAAGCTGAAGGAACATATAACTTTAAAGATTCGTTTTAAAAAACGAAGTGCGATTTTTTTATTCAAACACATATTGACGGTATCCAAGCATATTCTAAAGATTAAACGCATATTTAGAATAACGATTTAATCCATAGTTGTCTGGCGGTATACTCTCCTCCCCTTTCTCTCCCTTAGGAGGTGACCCTCAGGACACTTCCCCTACCTCCTATAAGACGCCTATTTTTGGCGTAACCCTTTTCCTTTTTGACGCCCTAACCCTGACCCCCCTCTCTTTTAATTTGAAACAAATACAAAATTACAATTACAGATTTCGGCTTTTGCCCTGGTAAAAATATCGTCTTTCCAAAGCTTGGGTAGGTCAGACACCTTTGGTTAAGTTGCAGCAGTGTTTTCTTTACTACATTTAATATTTAAACCTGTGTTTGGAAGACACTGTTTTCTTATCTAACAAAATAAGGCGATTAAGGTTAAAAGCTGCTGCTTAGCTAACCATTATTTTACAAGCTCCTCCAATCTATATCACCTATAAACGTTAAAAACCTAAAAAATAAGTTTTAAAATGCTCATAAAACGAAGTGTGGAAACGCTTTACTTCACTTAAAAATAAGCACTGGAGCTTTTTTTGTTTTATTTTGCCCGAGCACCAGAAATTAATATTTGTTGGAAAGATCGCTGGTTGAAATATAAACATTGCTACAAAACACCAAAATCAATTTTGTATGAAAATAACGATTTTATATCCGCACTGCTATTTTGCCTTTCTACGGCGGTTCACATCACAATATTCGTTGCTTAGCTAAGTCACATCCGTATTTGTCTGTTGCACCAATTACACAAAAAGAGAAATCTTAAATTAGAATCGAATGGACCTTATAAAAATCAACAAATAGAGATTTATCGGAATATTATATTCATTGGGAATATGGGAATAAATAAATATCAGAAAATATTAATATATTTTTGTTTTGTAAGTAGTAAAGTATTACGTCAAGTAAATGCATGTTGATGTCTAATTTTTAAAATAAAACCTATGACGTTCTTCATTTGAATCATATATAGGGTAGTGCATTTAATTTCGGCACTTTTCCAAATTGGACATTTTTGATTTGGACTATATCTTTGGTAATCTTGGACGGAATAAAACGTTTGATAGCTCAAATGAGAGCTAATTATATGTAGATGACTGTCGTGAGCTTTTTATTTGTTATGTTATGATATTTTCATGTGAAATTGTGTGATTTATAAAAAATAAAATTGATACTCGTTTTTAGAACATGGGCATTTCATGAGTACGCAATAAATTGGTTTAAAAATTAAACTGTCCTGGTAAAATTTAGTTTATATTCCGAAGTTTTAGTCCCCGTGGTTCTACGTTGCGTCTGTGATGAGCAATCGTTATAAAATAAAATAGTGTAATTTCGGCATACATATTGCTGTAGGTAAAAACGGGTTGAATTAAGTGGTCGGGTGTTAATAGTTATAAGATAGTGTGTCGGGTGTTAATAGTTATGTTGCAAATATTTATAAGACAACGTTGAAATGTGTAGGGGTCATAGCACTGTACTTAAACTCGATTAAGGGAATCCTTTTAAAAAGTGCCAAAATTAAATGCACTTTTTTCCCAAATTTTGCTCATTTTGATACCATTTGGTATTTTAGCTGTAACTTTTTGCCAGTTACACATTGAACAACAAGTAGAAGCTTAAATTAAAGAAAACTGTCTGGAGATAATGATAGGCTTTTAAATTTTTGAAAATGATGATTTTTTTGACTGAGAAACAATCGATTGTTTGTAAAGTGCCGAAATTAAATGCACACATTTAATTTCGGCAATTTTCCATTTTTTAAAAACTGATTTAATTAAGTAAAAAAACAACTTTCGTACAATGAAACTTTTATGACGCAACGCAGTATCGTGAAAGCTTCAAAATGAGCTATCAAACATGAAAATCGGGCCATACAGTGAAAAGTTACATTGGAAAAACAAAAAAGTGCCAAAATTAAATGCACTTCGGCATTTTTACGAAAATGCGATTAGTAAATGTATCATGATAAATATTTTATTGTTTATCCTATTTTTTTAACCACTTAATATTTTAATAGATTTCTCAACAAGTCAGATTAGTATAAGATTAATATAAATAAATTAATAAGCGAAAAATATTTTACAAGCACTTCAAAATATTTTATACAATGGTTTACTTTATAATTTTGCATAAACAACACTTGATTATTTGCTGTTTTATTTAAATTTGCCATATTCCAGATTTAATTTTGATTGATTACATAATATTTAAGTAGTCCTTGGTTTTTTTCCCTGGTCCGGATTTGTCATGCAAAGTTAAAACATTTTTTGCACTGGTCCGGATTATTCTCGAGAGGCGCTCGAGAGGCTGGCTCGAGAGGCTAACTTTATTCACCTAAATAAATGTGAAGTACTACATTTAAATATTTGTAAAAATGTACACAAAACGGATTATTACTTAAATAATAAAAAGCTACCTAAAACTAATATGGTAAAAGACTTAGGTGTGTTCATCACTAGTGATTTAAAGTTTTCAACACATTGTAAAAAATAGCAAGTAAAGCTTTAAAAACAGTTAACTTAATTTTTAGATGTTTCAAATCACAATCCATTAAAAACTATCTAATTGCTTATAAAAGTTTTGTGCGTCCTACTGTTGAGTACGCAAGTGTTGTTTGGAATCCATATATGGCTAAGGATAAATACATTTAAGAAAAAAGTCCAACGTTATTTTACTAAACGAGTTTTTAAGGTTTGCAAATTAAAAGATACTGGATATATAAACAGACTAAATACACTTAATCTAGAAACTTTAAAGAAAAGAAGAGAAAAGATGGATATGTTTGAAACATTTAAAATCTTAAATCAACTTGTAAATTTAAACCCTGAGAAATATTTTGTTCCTAATCCTTATACAACCAGAAGACATTCAAAAAAAACTCAAAAAAGAACACTCAAGAGTCAATTGCCGAAAATACAGTTTTTAGTAGAGTTATAAGTAAATGGAATTATCTAAATGAAAATCAAGTCAGTTCTAAAACATTGTACCAATTTAAAAAATCTTTAAAGAATTAACTCATGGTAATAATGACTAAATAAAGAGCTTTACTTTTCTAAAGCCTTTAGTCATTTTTTCTAGTAAGTCTAAATCAGCCAGGTCTTCTCTTAACTTTGTGATCTGTGTTTTTGTAACTCAACTGGGTTGCAATCACATTTGTTTGTGTTTTTTATTGGTTTCTTGATGTATTACTAGAAAAATAAAAATCTTAAATCTTAAATCTAACAACAAAATATCCTTGAATCTCAGCCAAGCATTTTCTACTGTGCCACATTCCTCAAATAAAATTTTCCAGTTGATTGTAGATAAGTTTAAATTTAGCATATCATAATCTGCTTTTAAAAAACCAGGTATGTAGTTTTGAATCTTATTTTTAGGACTGTCAACTATTTTAAGATTAATTTCAGATAAAATAGTGTCATGGTCTGATTGTGAAAAACCGGGCGCAACAGTGACATTATTGAAAATTTCTTTATCGTTTATGAACAAAAGATCCAGATAATTATTCCCACGAGTTGGTTGTGAAACAAGCTGATACATACCTAGCTCAATAAGAAACTCAAACCAATTATTTTCATTT
Organism: Microlaimidae sp. YZB2_3; assembly: GCA_030248175.1. Classification (NCBI taxonomy): domain Eukaryota; kingdom Metazoa; phylum Nematoda; class Chromadorea; order Desmodorida; family Microlaimidae; species Microlaimidae sp. YZB2_3. Next base: position 4,790 of record JASAMX010005751.1, read on the forward strand.
TGCGTGTTTGAAGTTATTTTATTTGAAGACCAATCTACCCCTGGCAGATTGAAATCTCCAGTAAAAACAATGGTTCCTACAAAGTTTTCTGTTAAGTTCCTGATTAGCTCAAATATTAGATTGTCTTTTTCTTTGCTAGTACTAATGAAGTACGGCTTTCCCGCTAGTACGGCTTTCCCGCTAGTACGGCTTTCCCGTTGGCTTTCGCTTTTATGCGGTTTTTAAGCAAAAATTACAATAAGTGTTCATGAAAATAGCTAAAAACTAATGAAATATGAATTTTCTGATTAGTTTTGATGTTAAAATAAATTTTATTTGAATTAAAATGCTTTTTTTTGAAAAAAAAAACTTTAGCATGCGTTCACGCCGGCTCTTGCAATTAAAAACATTAGCATGCGTCCCGCATGTCTTCCGCCGGTCTTCCCACTCCATTTTGTTCCACTCGTTTTTCCAGTAACCTTAATTACGACGTTTTCCAAGCGTTCTTTTAACAAATAAGGCAGCTAAAACAAGAAAGCCAGCAATTCCGGGAGTCAGCGGAAAGCCAGCAATCGTTAAAGTATTATTATTATTAGAAGTTGATGTATTGCCAGTATTGCCAGTATTAAAAGTTGATTTTCAATTGCTGGCTCTCAGCTGGCTTTGGGTTGAAAATTGCTGGCTTTCTTATTTTATCATAAAAGAGAACGCTTTAAAAACGTAGAACTTAAGGTTATAGAAAAAACGAGCGAATGAAATGGGGTCGGACGACTGGCGGAAGACATGAGGGAACGCATGCTGGCTTTCAGCTGGCTCCGGGAATCGCTGGTATTCCTGTTTTAGCTGCCTTATTTGTTAAAGGGAACGCTTTAAAAACGTCGTAATTAAGGTTATTGAAAAAACGAGTGGAACAAATGGAGTGGTAAGACCGGCGGAAGAATGCGGGAACGCATGCCAAAGTGTTTTTAATTGCAAGAGCCGGCGTAAACGCATGCTAAAGGGTTTTTAAAAAAAAGCATTTTAATTCAAATAAAATTTATTTTAACATCAAAACTAATTAGAAAATTCATATTTCATTAGTTTTTAGCTAATTTCATGAATACTTATTGTCATTTTTGCTTAAAAACCGCATAAAAGCAAAAGCCAGCGGGATAGGCGGTGGAAGACCGTCGCAAAAATGTCAATTCCCCGCGGTATTAGTTGGACTTGTCCTGCAGTTTTTTTGTTTCAATTCAAGTTTTGTTTATTGCAAATCCCAGTATGGACAGAAAACTACGCATTAAACCTAAGCTGAGTAAACGAAAGATTGCCAAAAATACCAAAAAATGGAGGGGGGGTATAGGGTGGAACAATCACAAAAAGAACAAATTAAATACTGTAAAATTGAAGTTTTACAAATTATTACTGACCAATTTTCATTGTACAGTAAATTGGTGACAGTTTGACTTTATATAACTAAAAAAAATTATTACATTAGATTAAATATATTAATTATATTTGTTAAAAATACATAATTTTATTAGAATTTCAAAGATGATAAAAAAAAATTATAAAAAAAAAAAATAAATATAAATTTCACAAAAAAGCTCTATCCTTTTTTTAAGGGTAGTGATATCGATAAAATAGATGATAAATCAATTAGCAACTAACCAGGTGGGGGTACAAAAAAGTAGGGGCCAGTTAGAACGTTTTTCTAATAAAATATCTAATATTTAGATTGTAGACTTAGTGCTTAAAAAATCAAATCTGAAAACCAAATGTATATTAAATAAAATTAAAAATTAAACTAATATATATCCTAATCAAATATTACCGTAATGTCTCTTCTTCACGCCTTCGTTTTTCACGACGGATGCTTTTTTCCTCGTTTATTGACTGTTGCTCCACCGTTGCTCCGCTGCATTGACACTTTAGGCAATCTTTTTGGGTCGTTTTTTCTTCATACGAACATTGGAATTTATTCTCATATTATATCAGTCATATCAATGGTGTAATAATTTTTCTTTTTAAGAGTAAAAGTGTAAAAACCTTTTGTTTATATACTTTTGATTTAGTTAAACTTACTTAACTAATGTACTATAAAAATAGTTTAAATTTAGAAAATCTTAGAATAAACTTGTATATTATGTAATTTAATAGTTGTCTATTAACCTAATTCTCCATATGTTTAATAAGTATCATCTTGAAATTTGCTTTATGTTATGTAGAAAGATTTACTCTGTTTTGCAATATTTTGTAATATTACCTTATTTTAATTTTCTGTTAGGTAGAGATTATTTTTTGTTCCATTTTTCTAACCCAAAAATCTGAAATGAAAAGTAATATTAACATTTATCGACTTACATAACCGGTTAGACTAATCTCAAACAGGTGAAAAAACATGTGAAAAACATCCATCACGGGAAGAAAATACAGACCTATCACAGGTCAAAAACGAACATCCCATCGCGGGATAGATGTTATGATTTATTCGGAATTAAGCTTGAATAAATAATTATATTAGACATATTTATTACATTATTGTCAACACAAAATTTTTTGAAACTGAGATATTTCTTTTTTATTTGTAACACTAAATTTAAGAAGCATTGGGCGATATTTGTGACAGAAATTTTTTAAGTACTTCACACAATTTTCACTTTTTGTAAATTTAAATTTTCAAAAAATTGTTTAAAGTAGAACTTCGTTATTTAATTTTTAAGAAATTATTTTTATTAGAACAAATTCTACCAATAACGTATTAGTTGAGTTAAAAATGGGTTCTACCTAATTTTTGTGGTACACATATTACTATGTTTATGTAATAAAAGCGTATAACATTTGAAATTAAATTCTTCCGTTTTATTAAAAATGTTTATATTAGTTTTTTATTTTTACATTTAAATATTCTAAATTTAAATAGTTGGAGCGATCGAAGTTTATAACTGATGTTTTTGACAAGGGTAATGACGCCGTATATATCTCGAAAGTATCCATAAAAGGTTCATAGTTTAAGGAGCAAACCTAAAGCAAAACCTAAGCCTAAGCTTAAAAGGGAAACCTAAGCTAAGCAAAACTAACCTAAAGAAAAAACCTAATTAGCAAACCTAAGCCTAAGCAAAACCTAAGCTAAAGATAAGCAAAACCTAAGCCTAAAAAAAACTCAAGCCTAGCCAAAACTTAAGCCTAAAGGGAACATTTTCCACATAAAAAAACAAAAAAAATTATTAATAATAAATTTTTCTTAAACCGATAGTCGTCAAGGGATTGTAAAAATAAATCATCTTTTCTCCCAAGCGAAAAACCCATCGGCGACCTTAATAACAACAATCAGCCCAGCGATCTTAATTTTAACAACAATCACCTCAGCCACGTTAAACTTAGAAAATATTCAGCCATCATAAAGCGCGATTCAATCTGCAGTGACAGTGCCAATCAAATTAAAAATGTGTTAAAATAAGATAACAAATTTCTACAAATCAACTTTTTAAACAAAAAAAATCAATATATATTTTTTTTATTTCTTGCTTATGGTTGCATATCAACTCTATTATTACAATCAGTATTCATATTTTACTAAAAAAAAATCCAATCATTATATTTTTTGGTTCCCGGAAATTTCGATTTTTCCTTTCAACATCTCGTCTTCTACAATTCTCTTTGGAAGCCCCCCCCTCCAAGTTGTTCGGAAAATATTCACTGTGATTTCTAATGTTTTCAGAAGACAAGTTTCGACTAAAGCATAAAATTAAAAACCTTTTTTTTAAGCCTACACAAAAGCCGAAAATAAAATTTTACTGCAAATAAACTTTTACTAAATTATATATTTCTAAAAACTAAAAACCTAAGCCTAAAATAACCTAAAAATTGTAAAAAACTTTATACATGTAAATTTTTATTTAATGATGTGCTTTTTGAATAGAAATAAAAAACTACTTTTCCTAAGCCTAGCGACACCTAAAATAAACGAAAATTTTATCAGAGGTGCAAAACTGCTTTTTAAAAAATACGTTTTGGGGGGGGGGGGGGTTTTTGCGTTGGGGGGGGGTGGGGGATAAATTTAAAAACCAAACGCGCCAAAAAAAAAAACAAACCAAAAAAAAACAAAAAAAAACAACAAAAAAAAGAGACAAAAAAAAGAAAGCAAAAAACCCAAACCAAAAACCCAAAAAAAAAACCACCAAAACCCCCAAAACAAAAACCCCACCACCCCACCACCACAAAAAAAAAAAACAAAAAAAAAAAACAAGCAAAAAAAACCCAACGACGTAACAATAAAAAAAAGGTGTCGGAAAATTCGTCTTTTACATTTCGTCTTTCAACATTTCGTCTTTTACAACTCGTCTTCGGAAAGCTTGTCTTTTAAGCATCTGGTCTTTTTCCGAAGACGAGTTGTAGAAGACGAGATGTTGAAAGACGAAATGTAAAAGACGAAATTTCCGGGAACCAAAATATAATGATTGCATTTTTATTTTAGTAAAATATGATACTGATTGTAATAATAGAGTTGATATGCAACCATAAGCAAGGAAATATATTTAAAAAAATATTATATTGATTTTTTTTGTTTAAAAAGTTAATTTGTAGAAATTTGTACTGTTATTTTTAACACATTTTTTTTAATTTGATTGGCACTAGGTCACTGCAGCACATTAAATCGCCATCTTATGATGGCTGCATACTTTTTTTCTAAGTTTAACATCACTGAGGGGTTGATTGTTGTTAAAATTAAGATCGCTGGGCTGATTGTTGTTTTGATTAAGGTCGCCAAGTGGGTTTTTTCAGCTTAGACAAAAATGATGATTTATTTTCAATCCCTTGACAACATACCGTTTAAGGAAAATTTATTATTAATAATTTTTTTTGTTTTTTGGATGTTCCTTAGGCTTAAGTTTCGCTTAGGCTTGAGTTTTGTTTAGGCTTAGGCTTAGGTTTTGCTTAGGCTTAGGTTTTGCTTAGACTTAGGTTTTGCTTAGGATTAGGTTTTTCTTAGGCTTAGGTTTTGCTTAGGCTTAGGTTTCCTTTAAGCTTAGGCTTAGGTTTTGCTTAGGCTTAGGCTTGCTCTGCTTAAACTATGAACCTTTTATGGATCTTTGCAAGAATATATATCCGGCGTCATTACCTTTGTCAAAAACATCAGTTAAGCTTGATCACTGCAACTATTTAGATTTAGATATTAAATGTCAAAATCAAAAACTTAATATAAACGTTTTTAATAAAACGGAAGAATTTAATTTCAATGTTATACGCTTTGTACATAAACATAGTAATGTGTCACAAAATTTAGGTAGAACCGTATTTTTAACTCAACTGATACGTATTGGTAGAATTTGTTCTAATAAAAATAATTTCTTTAACAGAGTAGCGATTCTCTTTAAACAATTTTTGGGACTTAAATTTACGAAATATGAATTGTGTGAAGTACTTAAAAAGTTCTGTCACAAATATCGCCCAATGCTTCTTAAATTTAGTGTTACAAATAAAAAAGAAATATCTCAGTTTCAAAAATTTTGTATTGACAATAATGTAATTAAATATGTGTCTAATATAATTATTCAAGCTTAAGATCCGAGATGGATCATAACATGTATCCCGCGATGGGATGTTTGTTTTTGACCTGTGATAGGTCTGTTATTTTTATCCCGTGATGGGATGTTTTTCACATGTTTTTTCACCTGTTTGAGATTAGTTGTTAACCGGTTATTGTAGGTCAATAAATGTTAATATTACTGTTCATTTCAGATTTTTAGGTTAGAAAAATGGAACAAAAAATAATCTCTTACCTAACAGAAAAATTAAATCAGGTAATATTACAAAATATTGCAAAACAGAGTAATCTTTCTACATAACATAAAGCAAATTTCAAGATGATACTTATTAAACATATGGTGAATATAGGTTAATAGACAACTATTAAATTACATAATATACAAGTTTATTCTAAGATTTTCTAGAATTAACTAGTTTTTATAGTACATAGTTAGGTAAGTTTAACTAAATCAAAAGTATATAAACAAAAGGTTTTTTACACTTTTACTCTTCGAAAGAAATATTATTTACACCATTGATATGACTGATCATAATATGGAATCAAGAATTAATGCCACTGTTGGAGAAAAAACGACCGAAAAGATTGCCTAAAGTGTCAATGCGGCGGAGACAACGGTGGAGCAACCGTCAATAAACGAGGGAGAGCGTCGTCGTGAAAAACGAAGGCGTGAAGAAGACATTACGGTAATATTTGATTAGGATATATATTAGGTTTAATTTTAATTTTATTTAATATCATTTGGCTTTCAGATTTGATTTTTAACACTGAGTCTACAATCTTAATATTAGTATTTTATTAAAAAACGTTAGGTAACTCCGCCATTTAGTCCCTACTTTTTGATTAAATGCCAGTCCCAAGCCTGGTTGGGTTGCTAATTGATTTCCTACTTTTGTATCAATTAGCTACCCTTAAAAAGGAGGGTATAAGCTTTTTTGTGAAATTTATATTACGTATTAGTTATAAAAAATATATTATTAATCAAATCTGAAATTCTTCCTAGAAATTATGTATTTTTAACAAATATAATTAATAGTATTTAAACATGATGTATTAATAATTGTTTTAGTTATATAAAGTCAAACTGTCACCGCATTACTGTACAATGAAAATTGGTGGGTAATAATTTGTAATACTTCAATTTTACAAGTTATTTTAATGTGGGTTAGCTTTTTGTAATTGTTTTTCCCCCCTCCAATTTTTTGGGTATTTTTCGGCAATACTTTTCCCGCCTTGCTTACTATTAGGTAAGGTTAGGTTTAATGCGTAGTTTTCTGTCCATACTGGGATTTGCAATAAACAAAACTTTGAATTGAAACAAAAAAACTGCGGACAAGTCCAAACTTTAAATACCGCGGGGAAGTTGACATGCTTTTGCGACGGTCTTCCCACCGCCTATCCCGCTGGCTTTCGCTTTTATGCGGTTTTTAAGCAAAAATGACAATAAGTATTCATGAAAATAGCTAAAAACTAATGAAATATGAATTTTCTAATTAGTTTTGATGTTAAAATAAATTTTATTTGAATTAAAATGCTTTTTTTTGAAAAAAACCTTTAGCATGCGTTCACGTCGGCTCTTGCAATTAAAAACACTTTAGCATGCGTTCCCGCATGTCTTCCGCCGGTCTTCCCACTCCATTTGTTCCACTCGTTTTTTCAATAACCTTAATTACGACGTTTTGAAAGCGTTCCCTTTAACAAATAAGGCAGCTAAAACAGGAAAGTCAGCAATTCCGGGAGCCAGCTGAAAGCCAGCATGCGTTCCTGCATGTCTTCCGCCGATCTTCCGTCGGTCTTTCGACCCCATTTCATTCGCTCGTTTTTCCTATATCCTTAAGTTCTACGTTTTCAAAGCGTTCTCTTTTATGATAAAATAAGAAAGCCAGCAATTTTCAACCCAGATCCAGCTGAGAGCCAGCAATTGAAAATCAACTTTTAATACTGGCAATACTGGCAATACATCAACTTCTAATACTTCTAATACTTGAACGCATGCTGGCTTTCAGCTGACTCCCGGAATTGCTGGCTTTCCTGTTTTAGCTGCCTTATTTGTTAAAAAGAACGCTTTGAAAACGTCGTAATTAAGGTTATTGGAGAAACGAGTGGAACAAAATGGAGTGGGAAGACCGGCGGAAGACATGCGGGAACGCATGCTAAAGTGTTTTTAATTGCGAGAGCCGGCGTGAACGCATGCTAAAGTTTTTTTTTTTTCAAAAAAAAGCATTTTAATTCAAATAAAATTTATTTTAACATCAAAACTAATCAGAAAATTCATATTTCATTAGTTTTTAGCTATTTTCATGAACACTTATTGTAATTTTTGCTTAAAAACCGCATAAAAGCGAAAGCCAACAGGAAAGCCGTACTAGCGGGAAAGCCGTACTTCATTAGTACTAGCAAAGAAAAAGACAATCTAATATTTGAGCTAATCAGGAACTTAACAGAAAACTTTGTAGGAACCATTGTTTTTACTGGAGATTTCAATCTGCCAGGGGTAGATTGGTCTTCAAATAAAATAACTTCAAACACGCAAAATGAAAATAATTGGTTTGAGTTTCTTATTGAGCTAGGTATGTATCAGCTTGTTTCACAACCAACTCGTGGGAATAATTATCTGGATCTTTTGTTCATAAACGATAAAGAAATTTTCAATAATGTCACTGTTGCGCCCAGTTTTTCACAATCAGACCATGACACTATTTTATCTGAAATTAATCTTAAAATAGTTGACAGTCCTAAAAATAAGATTCAAAACTACATACCTGATTTTTTAAAAGCAGATTATGATATGCTAAGTTTAAACTTATCTACAATCAACTGGAAAATTTTATTTGAGGAATGTGGCACAGTAGAAAATGCTTGGCAGAGATTCAAGGATATTTTGTTGTTAGATTTAAGATTTAAGATTTTTATTTTTCTAGTAATACATCAAGAAACCAATAAAAAACACAAACAAATGTGATTGCAACCCAGTTGAGTTACAAAAACACAGATCACAAAGTTGAGAGAAGACCTGGCTGATTTAGACTTACTAGAAAAAAAATGACTAAAGGCTTTAGAAAAGTAAAGCTCTTTATTTAGTCATTATTACCATGAGTTAATTCTTTAAAGATTTTTTAAATTGGTACAATGTTTTAGAACTGACTTGATTTTCATTTAGATAATTCCATTTACTTATAACTCTACTAAAAAACTGTATTTTCGGCAATTGACTCTTGAGTGTTCTTTTTTGAGTTTTTTTTTTGAATGTCTTCTGGTTGTATAAGGGTTAGGAACAAAATATTTCTCAGGGTTTAAATTTACAAGTTGATTTAAGATTTTAAATGTTTCAAACATATCCATCTTTTCTCTTCTTTTCTTTAAAGTTTCTAGATTAAGTGTATTTAGTCTGTTTATATATCCAGTATCTTTTAATTTGCAAACCTTAAAAACTCGTTTAGTAAAATAACGTTGGACTTTTTCTTAAATGTATTTATCCTTAGCCATATATGGATTCCAAACAACACTTGCGTACTCAACAGTAGGACGCACGAAACTTTTATAAGCAATTAAATATTTTTAATGGATTGTGATTTGAAACATCTAAAAATTAAGTTAACTGTTTTTAAAGCTTTACTTGCTATTTTTTACAATGTGTTGAAAACTTTAAATCACTAGTGATGAACACACCTAAGTCTTTTACCATATTAGTTTTAGGTAGCTTTTTATTATTTAAGTAATAATCCGTTTTGTGTACATTTTTACAAATATTTAAATGTAGTACTTCACATTTATTTAGGTGAATAAAGTTAGCCTCTCGAGCCAGCCTCTCGAGCGCCTCTCGAGAATAATCCGGACCAGTGCAAAAAATGTTTTAAGTTTGCATGACAAATCCGGACCAGGGAAAAAAACCAAGGACTACTTAAATATTATGTAATCAATCAAAATTAAATCTGGAATATGGCAAATTTAAATAAAACAGCAATTAATCAAGTGTTGTTTATGCAAAATTATAAAGTAAACCATTGTATAAAATATTTTGAAGTGCTTATAAATATTTTTCGCTTATTAATTTATTTATATTAATCTTATACTAATCTGACTTGTTGAGAAATCTATTAAAATATTAAGTGGTTAAAAAAATAGGATAAACAATAAAATATTTATCATGATACATTTACTAATCGCATTTTCGTAAAAATGCCGAAGTGCATTTAATTTCGGCACTTTTTTGTTTTTTCGATGTAACTTTTCATTGTATGGCTTGATTTGCATGTTTGATAGCTCATTTTGAAGCTTTCACAATACTGCGTTGCGTCATAAAAGTTTCATTGTACGAAAGTTGTTTTTTTACTTAATTAAATCAGTTTTTAAAAAAATGGAAAATTGCCAAAATTAAATGTGTGCATTTAATTTCGGCACTTTACAAACAATCGATTGTTTCTCAGTCAAAAAAATCATCATTTTCAAAAATTTAAAAGCCTATCATTATCTCCAGATAGTTTTCTTTAATTTAAGCTTCTACTTGTTGTTCATAGTGTAACTGGCAAAAAGTTACAGCTAAAATGCCTCAAAATGTATCAAAATGAGAAAAATTTGGAAAAAAAGTGCATTTAATTTCGGCACACATTTAATTTAAAAGGACACCCTTAATCGAGTTTAAGTGCAGTGCTATCATCCCTACACATTTCATACGTTATAAATATTTGCAACATAACTATTTAACACCCAACACATATCTTATAACGATCAACACCCGACCACTTCATTCAACCCGTTTTTACCTACAGCAATATATGTATGCCGTAAACTACACCATTCTATTTTTATAACATTTGCTCACCACAGACGCAAATGTAGAACCATGGTACGCAAATTTTGGAAAAATAAATTAAAATTTTACCAGTAATAATAATCGGTTTTAATACCGATCTAATTGCGTAACTAATGAAATGCCCAATGTTTCTAAAAACGAGTATCAATTTCATATTTTGTAAATCACACAATTTCACATGAAAATATCATAACATAACAAATAAAAAGCTCACGACAGTCATCTAGATATAATTAGCTCTCATTGAAGCTATCAAACGTCTTATTCCGTCCAGGATTACCAAAGATAGAATCCAAAATCAAAAATGTCCAATTTGGAAAAAAGCCCAAAATCAAATGCACTACCCTATATATGATTCAAAATGAAGAACGTTATAGGTTTTATTTTAAAATTAGACATGAACATGCATTTACTTTACACTTTAAACTACTAACAAAAACAAAAAATATATTAATATTTTCGCTATCATTTATTCCCATATTCCCAATGAATATAATATTCCGATAAATCTCTTCTTGATTTGTTTATTTCAAGCAAGGTTCATTTATTCTTTAGCAATCGAAGATTTCCTTTCGTAATTGGTGCAACAGACAAATACGGATGTGATTCACCTAAGCAACGAATATTGTTATGTGAACCGTCGTAGAAAAGCGAAACAGCGGTGCGGAGTTAAAATCGTTATTTTCATACAAAATTGATTTTGGTGTTTTGTAGCAATGTTTATATTTCACACCAGCGATCTCTTTCCACACAAAATACTTAATTTCCTGGTGCTCGGGCAAAATAAAACAAAAAAAGCTCCAGTGCTTATCTTTTAAGTGAAGTAAAGCGTTTCCACACTTCGTTTTATGAGCATTTTAAAACTTATTTTTTAGGTTTTTAACGTTTATAGGTGATATATATTGGTACTAACTTGTAAAATAATGGTTAGCTAAGCAGCAGCTTTTAACCTTAAATCGCCTTATTTTGTTAGAGAAGAAAACAGTGTCTTCCAAACACAGGTTTAAATATTAAATGTAGTAAGAAGAAAACACTGCTGCGAACTTAACCAAAGGTGTCTGACCTACCCAAGCTTTTAAAAAATCATATTTTTACCAGGGTACAAGCCGAAATTCCTGTAATCTTAATTTTGTATTCGTTTCAAATTAAAAGAAAGGGGTCAGGGTTATAGGCCTGCTAAAAGAAAAGGAGTTACGCCACAACACATTTGTCTTATAGGAATCAGGTAGGGAGGAACTCCCGTACTTCTCCCACCTGCGCGAAACCGGAGGCAGTATACCCCGCCAGACAACTATGGATTAAATCGTTAGTCTCGACATACGTTTAATTTTTAGAATATGCTTGGAAAAATCAAAAAATATGTGTTTGAATCAAAAAATCGCACTTCGTTTTTTAAAACGAATCTTTAAAGTTATAATGTTCCTTCAGCTTAAATTAAAATTGCACAGAAATAAGGCAATTAATTTTCTCTAAGTAAAAACCACAACTGTACTTATCTTTGACAAAATATTCAATTTAAAACTTAAAATGTTATCGTTATTTGCCTAGAAATTCAATGTTAAAATTATTAAAATGTTCCAGATTTTTTTTCTAGCAAATAAATTCCGGTTAAGATAGATTAGAAAAACACTGTTTAATTATAGAATTATACGACTTAAGCTTAACGTTTAATGTTTTGTTTAGATATTCTTTCTTTTTTGTTATGAGGCAATATCCTAAAAACACGCTAATGAGTTTTTTCGGCAATTCCCCCGAAATCTGGGTGGTTTTCTATTTATGCTTCGGCAAAATAATGTATAAAAATTTAGGGGACTCCTATAGTTCTAAAAACACTAATGAGGATTTTTCGATACTTGCCCCCTGATATTTTACCGCGCCTTGCACCTTTTCAGGGATACTTGTTTGATTTTGCGGCTAACAAAAGGCTAAAAGGCTCAAAATTTTGAATTACATTTTTTTGTAAAAAAAAAAAAACAATTTATTTTATTAAAAAGATAAAACCCACCACCTCACCAAGCACATTAAAAAAATAAGCGTTCAATACTATTTTTTAGCCAACCATAAAATTACTTAATTTGGTTTCAAAATCCACTTTTTTTATGCAAACAAAGTTTATAAAAACGTTTCAGATGGCTAGGGCCTTAGAAAACGAGGGGTGCACCTCATGCTTCACTACCGGATCATTTTAGGTTGAATTCAGCTTTTGGCTGGCAGCTTCACCCATGGGCTGGGAACCATGGAGTGCACCCTTAGTATTCTAAGGCCCTCGCCAGCTGAAACGTTTTTACCAACTCTGTTTGCTAATGTTTCGCGGGGTTTATTACCCTGTACCCAATAGCCAAGCTCAAAGGCAATCGCTGAAGGATCCGCCGGATACCACGTTTCGGGCTGCGGGGTGAAAGTTCCCAGCCAAAAGCTGAATTCAACTTCAGAAGTTTTTCCTTTTTAACTGTTCAAAATCAATATTTTAATCAATAAATCATATATTATGAAAGATCAAAATAAAAAGGTTTTCATTTTTCTTTGCCTTCCAATAGTTTATTTTTGTTTCTGACAAATCAACCAAAGATTTGGGTGTAACCATTTGTAATGATCTAAAGCCATTTCGTCATTGTTTAGAAGTGGCTAAAAAAGCTCATGCGCGCACCTCTCTTATTTTTCGTGTTTTTAAAACAAAAAATACTAAAATTCTTATTAAGGCGTATAAAGGATTTGTAAGGCCTGTGGTCGAACATGACACCTCTGTTTGGTCTCCCCAATACAAAAAAGATATTATGCTTATTGAACAAGTCCAACACAGCTTCACGCGTAGACTCTATGCCCGCTGTAAAATTCCTAAAACGGAATATACTGAGCGTTTAACTTTTTTGGAACTTGACAGTCTTGAAAGCAGAAGAATCAGAAACGATTTAGTTTTTTGTTACAAGGTACTTAATAATAAACTGGATATTGACAAAAACGAATACTTTAAACTAATTAAAAACTGCAAAACACGTTCTAATGGGTTAAAACTTGAAACGGAAAACCCAAGAATTTATGCTAGAAAATATTTTTTTACTGTCAGGGTGTGCAAAATTTGGAACCCCTTATCAAAAGATATTATTAACTCTCCTTCAATTAAAACATTTATTAAAAAACTTCCAAATTTATCTAAATTAACATAGGTACGTTCTTCTAATAATAAAAAATTAACCCGTACAATAAGTTTTTTTTCTTTTTGTTGTGAATTTTTATATCTCAATTTTATGTTTGTTGTATACGACTATTTTTTTCTTTTTTTACTTATTTGTACATTAGTGTCTTTGTATATTGTATTAATATATTTTGGACCTGTACAATAAAATTTCTTATCTTATCTTAATTAATTGATAAATATCTCGTGAGAAATAAAATGTATACGGTGTCGTTTAGTTTGCATTAGCATGGGTCGCGAGCAGCTAATTTGTCAATTAGCAGTATACATTCATTATTTTTTTCGCGGTTTTTTAATCAAACAATTATGTTGATTTAACCTTTGTGAAGCACTTTTTAGATCTCATCTCAGTTACGGGAGATTCAAGGTTTAGAATTAAAAAAAATTGTTTAAACTGATCACAAAATTTTTTGCATCTAAAGCTATTCACTGTTTATTTTCTTCTGCTAAAATTTGAAATTGCAGGAGAAGCGCAAGTATATTTTAACTTTCAATCCTTGAATCTTACATAAGTAAATATGTAGGCTGGTAAATAAATGCGTTCAAATACTATCAACTCCTGGTTAAAGCGAGAGCTATTTAAGACGAGGAAGAACCGTGGCTCCCCTATTGTTTAATGAATTATTATTATTTAATAAATCGGGCATAAAAATTTTGCTATTATATTCGGCCAAAAATTTAAATTTTAAAGATTCACTTTGTTTTTCTTTGTTTGTTTGTTTTTTGAAATGTACAAAACAACACTTTTGTTGCAAACGACTTATTTGAAAACAAAGGTTGTTTAGTGCAGAGATGTAAGCAAGTCGAAATTTTTAGACATCCCATCAGAATTTTTGGCCAGATCCAGGCCGACACGACAAATTTTTAGCTTGACATGCCCAGGCCGGCGTCCCGTCAAAGAAATTTTACACCACTATAAAAGTTTTTATCCCTTAGCCCGTCCAAGCCCGCTTACAATTTCGCTTTGTGGCACAGTGGTAGAACGTACGGTACGTCTTACATACTAAAGGTTCTTGTATCTAGTCCCGAATGAGGCATACATTGTGATAATATTGGTTCTTTGTTATAATGTTATTTGTAATATTTGGTTCCGAGGTTAGTGCCAAATAACATCGGCCTTGCATATTCTGCTTGATGGGAAAAATAAAATAATAACATTTTCATGGGTGGCCGTGGCATGGTACTGTCATGGTGCGATTTAGCCCAGCGGCCCCACTTCCACTATAATTAGATAACGTGATTAAATTCTGGGATTCAGAGTTTGCTCCTTCTTTTTTTATATTTTAACTCTCATGTCTTTAATATTTACCCTTTGATGATT
>JASAMX010005752.1:0-34614 GCA_030248175.1 Microlaimidae sp. YZB2_3
TAACCATATTAAAAAATCGATAGCAAGGACCTAAATCAAAAAAGTGCTTCCTAAGAAAGTTGCGTAATTCCTTCTTCTTTCTTATGAGCCCATGTTTATTTTTGATCAACCAATAACGAATGAGGAATATCGCTTTTAAGGATGGAGCGTTGGAATAATAATAATAAAAATAATAAAGAAGGTTCTGACAAAATTTACCCACGTTCTCTAAATATGGTTGGCGCGGCGCCACGGGGCTAAATCGCCCCCAGTAGCTCCCGCGCCACCCATGATAATTAAAGGAAAAAAAATCTTTTGGTTGAAGAGCAAGTTTTGTTATTATTAATTTTTTAAAAATTTCACACAGATTTCAAGTTTTAGCTCTGCGGTCAGAAAGTTTTTCAAGCTTTAAGAAAACCAACCTATTTTCATAGTTCAGTGTAATTTTGACCACAGCTCTTCAACAAGTCGTCTAGTGAAAACTTTTTTGGTCTTTTTCAATTAACTCTACATCTTTTTTTAAATGTGGGTTCCATACGAACGGATCCATATTCTACAATAGGCCTAAGCAGTAGGATTTATATGCTCTTACTAAATTTTTTACAGATTCTGGCTTCAAAACTTCGAAAAATTAAAGCTGATCTTTGCATAGCTTTCTCTGCAATCCTTTCACAGTGATAGAACGGTTTAAATTTTGAGACATCTGATTGCCCCAAGTCCGCGCCCCTATTGGAACACTATTATAGAACCTGATTATTAATTGAATATATGTTTTTTATGGGCTACAGTAGTTTGGCCAGATATGAAACGTTTCACACTTATTTTCAGCAAGCTTTAGCTGCCATACTTTCGCCTAATCTGCCACACTTTCGCCCAATCTGCCACATGATCAAGGTCCTTGTGTAATTTGAGAGTCTGATGAGTAATACTATTAGCATCATTTGCACAATATTCAGTGTAAATGTTTGCATCATCTGCAAATAATTTAACACCAGAACTTACCACATGATCTGCTAAATCATTTATATAAATCAAAAATAACCAAGGCCCCAGTACTGAACCTTGAGGAACAGAACTGGGTACCTTGTAAGGTTTTGAAACAGATTTGTTGATTACTACTTTCATAGATCTGTTTGTTAAAAATGCCTTGACCCAGTTAAAAATTTACCCCAACCTCTGTATTTTTCAAGTTTGTATGACAACTTTTGGTGGGAAACAGTGTCAAAAGCCTTGGCAAAGTCCAAATAAACTATATTTACACATTTTTTGTTTTTTAACGCTTTTGTCCAATTACGATTCTAATAGCTGCGTGACTGTTGAACTTTTATCCTTAAAACCATGTTGAGACCTAGACAAGAATTTTTGAAAAAAGGAGAAAAGTATGTCACGCACTATAGTTCCCATTGCATTACATGAATAAGATGTTAAGGAAACAGGTCTGTAATTTTCTTTTTGTTTTTAGCTTTTTCTAAAAATTCAAATTACTGAGCAATGAGCCAGTCGCAAGGAAGTTGGCATTCTTCAAGAACAGCCATGGACCCCTATACTCCTGGACAGTCGGCGTTTTGACAGGGGTGTGCAACAGATACATCACTGACAGATTCTACATGTGCTCTTATCCGCAATTTTCGAGCTAAAAACTTTTTGTAAATAATTTTTTTCATAAAAATAGGTTGTTTTGATTGTATCAATGCATTTTTACATCTTTAAAATGGGTTTTTGAAAATTTAATAGCGTAATAAAATTTTGCTCAGTACTAAAATTTTCCATTTTTACGCGTTTTTTACATAAAATATTAACACAAATCATGAAATATTCTTGCCACTTTATTTACAGATATAGTGCTAAATTACTAAGCAAAAAATGGAAATTGGTAGTGGTATTATGTTACTATGCATAATTGTTAACAAAAGATTATACTATAGTCATTAATAAAGGAACCAACCTTCAAGTATTAATATGTTAATAAATATTTTTATAGTAAAACTAGAAGAATAATATTTTGTCAAATTAATTAACTGATTACTTACTACTAAATAAACTAAAAAGATTAACATTCATACAATAGTATTAGGTTATAAAGGGTAATAAGTTTTCAATAAATCAATTTTTGTTTGAAATTCTTTTTATTTTATTATTTCATTACTATATTATTTAATATTAAACATTGTATTGCAAACAATTCGTCCAATCGGGTGCATTGGTTTTTAATTATCTAGTGTTTTGCTCCGGAGCTTAAAGGTCCTTAGATTCGGAGCGAAGGGCCGCTTTTGGGAGCTCTGGAAAAACCCTGAGCTCCAAAGCTCCACCTTGTTTTTTCCGCTCTAATATTGCTTAATGAATGTAATATTTTTAAAGTTTATTTAGTAATCACTAATTAGTTAATTATTATTCTTCCAGCTCTATTATAAAAATATTTATTGGCACAAAAGATATAAAGGATGTTCCATTTTTTAGTGAAACAACTATACAAAATAATTTGATTTGTTAAATTGTTGCTTCGTTCATATACCAAAAATATATAATACTCTATAATATATTAAGGCAAAATATGTCACTCAGTCTCAGAAGCGAATAAATTTGGTGCCATTTTTTGAGCACCTGTCATTAATTGTTATGCGCATAAAATGGCAAAACAACTGCTCTCGAGGCATGTGTCGTCTAGATGAGCACTGCTCAAAATGTAGCAGTGTTTGCGCGGATCTTGCATGTCCACTCAAACGCACTCCATTTTGAAGCACCCTGCACTTTTTAGCAATTTTATGCGCATATATGCGCATATACTGCACATAAAATGGCACAACCACGAAAACAAAAAAATAAACACTAAAGAACCAGTACTAGCTTCACTGTACACAAAATACAAACTTTTAGTATAGACATACAAAAAATAAAATAATGCAATGCGTTGCGAACTGATTCTTTATTATTGTCTCTTTTTTGTTTTCGTATGTCTATACTAAAAGTTTTTATATATGCATGTAAAAACTTGAATAGTGGTTTTAAGTTGGTTTTTATTTTTTTTGTTTGCCGCCTATTGGACCACTTTACCTGCAGTACGTGCGCATGTACGCATAAGATTGCTAAAAAAGTATAGTGTTTTTTTCAGGATGCAGTACGTTGGATTAACATGATTGATGCGAAAACACTGCTACATTTTGAGCAGTGCCCATTTACACGACGCGTGCCTCACAATCAGCAGTTGTGCCATTTTATGCGCACAACAACTAATGGCATTGTTGCAAAATCACACCCAATTCGTTTCGCTTCTGAGAAACTGAGATGACATATTTTTCCTTAATATATATATAGTATTATATATTTTTGATACTACTACCAATTTTCATTTTTTTGCTTAATAATTTAGCGCTATAAGTGGAAATTTAGTGATAAAAATCTTTCTTTACTTGTTTCCATATTTTGTGAAAAAAAAGCAAAAAATGTGAAATTTTAGTACTGAATGGAATTTTATAGTGCTATAAATTTTTCAAAAAAAACAAATTTTAAACTATAAAAAATTTATACATTCAGAATCACCTAATTGTATGAAAGAAATTATATACAAAAAGTTTTAAGCCGGCAAATTAAAATGTTGAGCACATGTAGAATCTGTGCATTGATGTATCTGTTGCACACCCTTAGATAAATTCCAAGGAAACTCCGACTGTCCAGGAGTATAGGGGTCCATGGAACAACCCACTCAAGTGGTCACTGGAAAGATGGATTGTTTAAAACCCTTATTTTTCAAGTAAATTATTGTAATAAAACTCACAAATAACATTTATCGTAATCTTTAGACCTTAATTTCAATAAGCAACCTAAACAAAACCTTAAAATCAAGCTAAATTTAATGTTTATTCAAATTTTAGGTTTTTCTTAGGTTGCTTAAGAAAACTAAGGTCTGTAGTCCAGGATTAAGGTTGTTTATGAGTTTTATCATCATAATTTTTTTTTAATTTATCACTTTGTCTAAGATCTATTAAAAAACTATTTTTAAATTTACTGGGTTGTTTTTGAAAAATAACAGGTTTTAAGCTAGGTAGTTCGTCCATGTTTAGAGTAGTCCATCTTGTATTTTCTTTCCGTTGACGTCTAAAGTGGGTTGTTCTTCAAAGAATGCCAAATAAATTTTCCAGTTTTGAAAAGAACTGTTAAAAATTTTAGCTGAGGGCTTGGCAGGAACTTTTGCCAGACGTTTTAAAAAATTTGCAGGAATACAGTACGGAGTTTTTGAAAATTTGTTAGGTAAATTTTCTAAAACTTTTAAAACGTATTTTTTAGTAAACACCAAATTATCTAAAGGTAAACCCAACGAGGCTGCAACAGTTGTTCGTTGGATTAAAAAATGCTCCCCATTAAGTAATCACTCAAACTACAAAAATTTGACGTCATTTTATGAGCCAATTAGGTTCGATTTAATGCCATATTAAATCCAATCTAATTGGCTAATAAAATGACGTCAGATTCTCGTGATTTGAGTGGTTTACTTAATGGGGCGCTTTTTTTAATCCAAGGAACGACTGTTGCAGCCACATTAGTTTTACCTTCCGCATCTTCTGTTATTTCAGGGCTAAAATGAGGAATTTTTTGGTCATCTCTAGTAAATATAGAACTAAAAGATGTTATCCAGAACATTTCTGCTTTTTCAGAATCATCCACAGCATAGGTGGAGTCATTTTTTAGTAGAGCTGAATGGAAACTTCTTGACTTTATTTTTTTGTTAACAAATTTATAAAAACTTTGCATGTCTCTCTGCTTTGGCGTTTGCTTCTCCAAATAATGCTGTTTCTTGACTTCTTCAACATGCTCTTTGTTTATTTGTTTGTATTCTTTCTGTGATTTTTTTCGTTCGTTTGTGCCAAAGTCTTAGCTTTTTCCTTTGAAGTTTAAGAATGATTGCAGGATATTTTGTTTTTCTAAAGTTATTTTTAAAAAGTTTTAGTTGGGACATGCTTATTTATACCTTCAAAAAATTTTAACTTGAAACTTTGCCACTGTTCTTCAACACTGTTACAATTTTTAAAAACTTCATCCCAATTGTGGAAAGCGTAGAGTAAAAAAAAGAGAATCATAGTCTGCTTTTGCGAAATTCGGTACAATATCTTTTTGTGATTTATTATTTACATTTTCATAGCATACATTAATCTCAAAAGTTATGGACAAATGGTCAGATTTTAAAAGTTTGGCGCTAGGTCTACTCAATTAAAATTGTCAACATCTGTAGTAAGTACTAAATTTAAAAAATTGTCTCCTTTAGTTGGGGTTTTCATTAGTTGAACAAGTTCTAATTTACTAAAAAAAAAGTATTTTTTTCTTTTTTTTGGTATTTTGAAACTATTTCTTTTGTATGCCATTTTAAGCCAGGAGATCATCACTTTTAGAATTACAGTACCCTCAAAATTAAAAATTAAGCTTCTTATTCTTAGTAATTCAAAAATCAACTTATCTTCTTCTTTATTAGTTTGTGGGCGTCTGTAGAGAGATAGATAGATAGATAGATAGTAAGAGGGCGGTACCCTAGTGTTAAGGGGCCCTGGTGTTCAAGCCTGCATTAGGCTCATTACACTCTGCCCTGGAACCACCTAGGAGTGGTTTTCCTCAAATCGTTTTGATTCTTTTATGAATCGTTTAAAATCAACAACAGGCGCCCCTCGGACTGTTTTTGCATCTAAGGGGTCCGTGCCAAAGATTTTAAACCTTATTGCTGACAGTGCATAGCACTGTTCCAAGAAGTGAGTAGCGGTCTCTTCTTCCTCTTGGCAGAGTTCGCAGAGCCCATCATTGGCTACTCCAATCTTTCTCAAGTGAGCTTTGAGAGGACTATGTCCAGTTAAAAGCCCAATGACAAGGCGTAACTCTTTTCTTGAGAGACCAAGCAATTGCCTAGCTCTGGAAATATTAGGCTCAGTGACATACTTTTTGGTATGTCGGCATGCGTCAAGATTTTGCCAGTATCTGACATGCTGAGCCATAATCCATTTTTTGATGGCTGATTTTGCCACCCCAATTGATGTTCCCACATGTAAAAGTGGGCCCATAAAGTTAGGGTTTGTGCCTTCTTTAGCAAGCTTGTCAGCCTGCTCATTTCCTTCATGGCCCCTGTGTCCAGGTACCCACAGAAGCTTTACATCATTTTCTCTGGCCAATCTGGTAATCATCTCATAGCACCTCATAACTAGCCCAGATGATATCTGAGGAGATAGAAGCGCCTTGAGTGAAGCCTGACTGTCAGAGAAAATACAAATTTCTTTGTTTTGTACAGTTTGCACAACAGCATTTGTAACACAGGCCAAGATTGCATATATTTCAGCCTGGAATACAGTTGGGTTTTTGCCTAATGGAATAAAGAAATCCTCTTCCATGGCAAATGTGAAATGCACTCACTGCCCCAGTATGCTTTTCTTCTTTTGAGCGATCATGTGTAGCAGCACATAGCATGATTGAGGTTGAATGACATCTTTGTTGGTGTTCCAACTCACATTGTCGATGAGTTCTGAGAAGCGTTTTTTACTCTATGAGAGAGGGTACAAAAAGGAAAAAAATAAAATTTGAGAAAATCTTAGTTTTCTTAGTTTCTTAAGTTTAAACCTATACTTCATAAAAATTGCTACACAATGATATGTTTTACTATGTTGAAGTGCTTTAATAGTTCAGTTTGTGCTAAAAAAATTTTGTTTTTTTAATTAAACGTCAAATTAGTTAGAAATCATCACTAAAATAGTATTTTCAATAACAATGATTTTGATTGGTAAAAATAAAGTTGAAGTTTGTGTTTTGAAACTAATTTTAAATCTACATAGGTTTTTTTAATGTTTTGGTTGTAAAACTTTTCAAACTTAGCAAAATCAACTTTAATAAAAGTTCTGTTTCAAACTTTTAAAATAAGCATTTTCTGTAATTGAAACATTAAAAAACTGGAAACCAAGCGCGCCAGCAGTGTCGTACCTATGAACCTACGGCGAAAACCTAAAAATCCCCAAAAACTGCTTTTGCTTTTGTAATATTAAAAAATATTTAAGAAATTTTGAAGAGAAGGGGTCGTGATTTCAAACCAATAAATATTTGAAATATTTTAAGGTCTCTCCACAGTTTTCTTATTATGGAAAATTGCAATTTTTGGCTTACGAGATCTTGCAAAGTACAGAAATGTTTCTATAAAAAATTAATAAGGGTGTTAAAAAGGCAGAAATACCACAATTATAAAGTGCACATTCATTATATTATTGGTAGTAGTTGATATAATTGATATTAAAAATCAAATTACAATGAAATTTTTTAAATCCCCTAAAAATATTCACTACTCAGTATTTATTAAAAAAATACTTCCAATAAAGAGGAACTGTTACCTTTTTCACGTACGTAAAAACCAATGGAAATATTTTTGTATTTATGGTTTAATAAACGATTTTGCGTGAAAAATGGGGGTTAATTTCTTCAAAATTGCGACGATTTAAAAAAAACGTGGATTTAAATTAATTTTGGTGAACTATAAAGCTCCAAATAGTATGTTTTAATTGAAATATATGATTTTTAAACTGCCATAATAGCTCTCGTGCTGTTAATCTGTTGTGCCTGCATATTGTAGATTTAATAATGGCCGTGGGTTTATAAACCTCTTTTAGACAACCTGAGCAGATGGACATGTGGCGCAGTCCGTAAAGCCTAGGCCCCAATTATTTGGGGATAAGGGATCGATTCCCACTGTGAACATGATTTTATTGCCACATTTTTTAATTAATATTTATTTTAGATTTATTATAATTTTTTCAATGAATCAAAAAAAATATTTGTAAATATTTAAAGAGCATTTGTTTACTACTTTTGCCGCTTATTCGAGTTTTTGTCGCTGTTATATTTTAAAATATTATAATTCTCTATAGTTACAATCAGGTAAGAAGCGTCGCGCTCTTCCCTGATTGTAACTATAGAGAATTATAATATTTTAAAATATAACAGCGACAAAAACTCGAATAAGCGGCAAAAGTAGTAAACAAATGCTCTTTAAATATTTACAAATATTTTTTTTGATTCATTGAAAAAATTATATAAATTTAGATATTAATATAATTAAAAAATGGGCAATAAAATCATGTTCACAGTGGGAATCGATCCCCTTATCCCTAAGTATGGGTTACGCTTACGGACTGCGCCACATGTCCATCTGCTCAGGTTGTCTAAAAGAGGTTTATAAACCCACGGCCATTATTAAATCTACAATATGCAGGCACAACAGATTAACAGCACGAGAGCTATTATGGCAGTTTAAAAATCATATATTTCAATTTAAACATCCACGATTTAGAGCTTTATATTCTCACCAAATTAATTTAAATCGCTGACTTTTTTTTTCCCAATTGTTCTCTATTTTGAAGAAATTAACCCCCATTTTTCACGAAAAATCGTTTATTAAACCATAAATACAAAAATATTTCCATTGGTTTTTACGTACGTGAAAAAGTTAGCAGTTCTTCTTTATTGGAAGTATTTTTTAATAAATACTGAGTAGTGAATATTTTTAGGGGATTTAAAAAATTTCATTGTAATTTGATTTTTAATATCAATTATATCAACTACTACCAATAATATAATGAATGTGCACTTTATAATTGTGGTATATTTGCCTCATTAACACCCTTATTAATTTTTTATAAAATATTTTGGGGTACTTTGCAAAGAGATCGTAAGCCAAAAAATTGCAATTTTCCATAATAAGAAAACTGTGGAGAGACCTTAAAATATTTCAAATATTTATTGGTTCGAAATCACGACCCCTTCTCTTCAAAATTTCTTAAATATTTTTTTAATATTACAAAAGCAAAAGCAGTTTTTGGGGATTTTTAGGTTTTCGCCGTAGGTTCATAGGTACGACACTGCTGGCGCGCTTGGTTTCCAGTTTTTTAATGTTTCAATTACAGAAAATGCTTATTTTAAAAGTTTGAAACAGAATTTTTAAAATTAATTTTTTAATTTTGAAAAGTTTTACAACCAAAACATTAAAAAAACCTATGTAGATTTAAAATTAGTTTCAAAACACAAACTTCTACGTGCATAGCAAAATGTTTTTTCAAAATAAAACAAACAAAAAAAATCATTGTTATTGAAAATACTATTTTAGTGATGATTTCTAACTAATTTAACGTTTAATTAAAAAAACAAAATTTTTTTAGCACAAACTGAACTATTAAAGCACTTCAACATAGTAAAACATATCATTGTGTAGCAATTTTTATGAAGTATAGGTTTAAACTTAAGAAACTAAGAAAACTAAGATTTTTTCAAATTTTATTTTTTTCCTTTTTGTACCCTCTCTCATAGAGTAAAAAACGCTTATTCAGAAATAGTCGACAAGATTGGAACACTAACAAAGATGTCATTCAACCTCAATGTTGCTATGTCTGCTACATATCAGTTTTGCATTGCTCAAAAGCAGAACAACATACTGGTGACGCAGAAGAAGTAAGCTGAGCATTTCACATTTGCCATGGAAGAGGATTTCTTTTTCCATTAGGCAAAAACCCAACTGTATTCCAGGCTGAAATATATGCAATCTTGGCCTGTGTTACAAATGCTGTGTGCAAACTGTACAAAAACAAAGAAATTTGTATTTTCTGACAGTCAGGCTTCACTCAAGGCGTTTCTATCTCCTCAGATATCATCTGGGCTGGTTATGGTGGAGATATGAGATGGTTCCCAGATTGGCCAGAGAAAATGATGTAAAGCTTCTGTGGGTACCTGGACACAGGGGCCATGAAGGAAATGAGCAGGCTGACAAGCTTGCTAAAGAAGGCACAAACCCTAACTTTATGGGCCCACTTTTACATGTGGGAACATCAATTGGGGTGGCAAAATCAGCCATCAAAAAATGGATTATGGCTCAGCATGTCAGATACTGGCAAAATCTTGACGCATGCCGACATACCAAAAAGTATGTCACTGAGCCTAATATTTCCAGAGCTAGGCAATTGCTTGGTCTCTCAAGAAAAGAGTTACGCCTTGTCATTGGGCTTTTAACTGGACATAGTCCTCTCAAAGCTCACTTGAGAAAGATTGGAGTAGCCAATGATGGGCTCTGCGAACTCTGCCAAGAGGAAGAAGAGACCGCTACTCACTTCTTGGAACAGTGCTATGCACTGTCAGCAATAAGGTTTAAAATCTTTGGCACGGACCCCTTAGATGCAAAAACAGTCCGAGGGGCGCCTGTTGTGGATTTTAAACGATTCATAAAAGAATCAAAACGATTTGAGGAAAACCACTCCTAGGTGGTTCCAGGGCAGAGTGTAATGAGCCTAATGCAGGCTTGAACACCAGGGCCCCTTAACACTAGGGTACCGCCCTCTTACTATCTATCTATCTATCTATCTCTCTACAGACGCCCACAAACTAATAAAGAAGAAGATAAGTTGATTTTTGAATTACTAAGAATAAGAAGCTTAATTTTTAATTTTGAGGGTACTGTAATTCTAAGCGGTAATCTTAATCTCCCTGGCTTAAAATGGCATACAAAAGAAATAGTTTCAAATAATCAAAAAGAAAAAAATACTTTTTTTTAGTAAATTAGAACTTGTTCAACTAATGAAAACCCCAACTAAAGGAGACAATTTTTTAAATTTAGTACTTACTACAGATGTTGACAATTTTAATTGAGTAGACCTAGCGCCAAACTTTTAAAATCTGACCATTTGTCCATAACTTTTGAGATTAATGTATGCTATGAAAATGTAAATAATAAATCACAAAAAGATATTGTACCGAATTTCGCAAAAGCAGACTATGATTCTCTTTTTTTTACTCTACGCTTTCCACAATTGGGATGAAGTTTTTAAAAATTGTAACAGTGTTGAAGAACAGTGGCAAAGTTTCAAGTTAAAATTTTTTGAAGGTATAAATAAGCATGTCCCAACTAAAACTTTTTAAAAATAACTTTAGAAAAACAAAATATCCTGCAATCATTCTTAAACTTCAAAGGAAAAAGCTAAGACTTTGGCACAAACGAACCAAAAAAATCACAGAAAGAATACAAACAAATAAACAAAGAGCATGTTGAAGAAGTCAAGAAACAGCATTATTTGGAGAAGCAAACGCCAAAGCAGAGAGACATGCAAAGTTTTTATAAATTTGTTAACAAAAAAATAAAGTCAAGAAGTTTCCATTCAGCTCTACTAAAAAATGACTCCACCTATGCTGTGGATGATTCTGAAAAAGCAGAAATGTTTGCAGAATATTTTAGTTCTATATTTACTGATGACCAAAAAATTCCTCATTTTAGCCCTGAAATAACAGAAATACTAAAGGTAAACCCAACGTGGCTGCAACAGTTGTTCCTTGGATTAAAAAAATGTCCCCCATTAAGTAACCACTCAAATCACGAGAATCTGACGTCATTTTATTAGCCAAATAGATTCGATTTAATATGGCATTACATCGAATCTAATTGGCTCATAAAATGACGTCAGATTTTCGTAATTTGAGTGATTACTTAATGGGGAGCATTTTTTAGTCCAACAAACAACTGTTGCAGCCTCGTTGGGTTTACCTTTAGATAATTTGGTGTTTACTAAAAAATACGTTTTAAAAGTTTTAGAAAATTTACCTAACAAATTTTCAAAAACTCCGTACTGTATTCCTGCAAATTTTTTAAAACGTCTGGCAAAAGTTCCTGCCAAGCCCTCAGCTAAAATTTTTAACAGTTCTTTTCAAACTGGAAAATTTATTTGGCATTCTTCAAGAACAACCCACTTTAGAGGTCAACGGAAAGAAAATACAAGATGGACTACTCTAAACATGGACGAACTACTAGCTTAAAACCGTTATTTTTCAAAAACAACCCAGTAAATTTAAATAGTTTTTTAATAAATCTTAGACAAAGTGATAAATTAAAAAAAAATTATCATGATAAAACTCATAAACAACCTGAATCCTGGACTACAGACCTTAGTTTTCTTAAGCAACCTAAGAAAAACCTCAAAATTTAACAAAACATTAAATTTAGCTTGATTTTAAGGTTTTGTTTAGGTTGCTTAGGGAAATTAAGGTCTAAAGTCCACAATGAATGTTATTTGTAAGTTTTATTACAATAATTTACTTGAAAAATAACGGTTTTAAACAATCCATCTTTCCAGTAACCACTTGAGTGGGTTGTTCCATGGACCCCTATACTCCTGGACAGTCGGCGTTTCCTTGGAATGGATCTCAGGTTGTGCAACAGATACATCAATGACAGATTCTACATGTGCTCAACATTTTAATTTGCGGGCTTAAAACTTTTTGTATATAATTTCTTTCATACAATTAGGTGATTCTGAATGTATAAATTTTTTATAGTTTAAAATTTGTTTTTTTTTGAAAAATTTATAGCACTATAAAATTCCATTCAGTACTAAAATTTCACATTTTTTGCTTTTTTTTCACAAAATATGGAAACAAGTAAAGAAAGATTTTTATCACTAAATTTCCACTTATAGCGCTAAATTATTAAGCAAAAAAATGAAAATTGGTAGTAGTAGCAAAAATATATAATACTATATATTATATTAAGGAAAAATATGTCACTCAGTCTCAGAAGCGAAACGATTTGGTGCCATTTTTTGAGCACTGCCATTAATTGTTGTGCGCATAAAATGGCAAAACAACTGCTCTTATTGAGGCATGTGTCGTGTAAATAGGCAATGCTCAAAGTGTAGCAGTGTTTTTGCGCATATCCTAGCATGCTAATTCGAACGCACTGCATTTTGAAGCACACTGCACTTTTTTAGCAATCTTATGCGCATATATGCGCATATACTGCACATAAAATGGCACAACCGCGGGAAACAAAAAAAAAATAAACCACTTAAAAACCACTATTTAGTTTTTACACTATACATAATATACAAATTTTTTTGTATAGACATACGAAAATAAAATACAATACAATACACAAAAAATCTATTTATGTATTGCATTGGATTTTATTTTTTGTATGTCTATACTAAAAGTTTGTATTTTGTGTACAGTGTGCAAACTAAGTACTGGTTCTTTAGTGGGTTTATTTTTTTTTGTTTTCGGCGGTTGTGCCATTTTATGTGCAGTACATGCGCATATATGCGCATAAAATTGTTAGTGCAGTGTGCTTCAAAATGCAGTGCGTTCGAATTAACATGCAAGTATATGCGCAAAAACACTGCTAAATTTTGAGCAGTGCCCATTTACACGACACATGCCTCAATAAGAGCAGTTGTTTTGCCATTTTATGCGCACAACAATTAATGGCAGTGCTCAAAAAATGGCACCAAATTTATTCGCTTCTGAGACTGAGTGACATATTTTTCCTTAATATATTATATAGTATTATATATTTTTGGTAGTATTATGTTTACTATAGACAATAATTAACGAAAAATTATACTATAGTCATTAAAAATGAAACATCCCTTAAATCTTTTGTGCCAATAAATATTTTTATAATAGAGCTAGAAGAATAATCATTAACTGATTAGGCAATATTAGGGCGAAAAAATAAGATGGAGCTTTAGAGCTCCGGAGCTTGGGGTTGCTCCAGAGCTGCTAAAAGTGGCCCTCCGCTCTGGATTTTCGAAGCTTTAAGCTCCGGAGCACATCACTAGATAATTACACACCAATGCACCCGATTGGACGAATTGTTTGCAATACAATGTTTAATATTTAATAAATAGTAATGAAATAATGAAATAAAAAGAATTTCAAACAAAAATTGATTTATTAAAAACTTATTACCCTTTATAACCCAATACTGCTGTATGAATGTTAATTTTTGTAGTTTATTTAGTAGTACGTAATCAGTTAATTAATTTGACAAAATATTATACTTCTAGTTTTACTATAAAAATATTTATTAACATATAAAAACTTGAAGGTTGGTCCTTTTTTAATGACTACAGTATAATTTTTTGTTAAGAATTATGCATAGTAACATAATACCACTACTAATTTCCATTTTTTGTTTAGTAATTTAGCACTATATCTGTAAATAAAGTGGCAAAAATATTTCATTATTTGTGTTAATATTTTATGTAAAAAACGCGTTAAAATGGGAAATTTTAGTATTGAGCAAAATTTTATTATCCTATAAAATTTTCAAAAACCCATTTTAAAGATGTAAAAATACATTGATACAATCAAAACCACCTAATGTTATGAAAAAAATTATTTACAAAAAGTTTTTAGCTCAAAAATTACGGATTTGAGCACATGTAAAATCTGTCAGTGATGTATCTGTTGCACACCCCTCTCAAAACGCCGATTGTCCAGGAGTATAGGGATCAATGGTTGTTCTTGAAGAATGCCAACTTCCTTGCGACTGGCTCATTGCTCAGTAATTCGAATTTTTAAGAAAAAGCTAAAAACAAAAAAAGAAAATTACAGACCTGTTTCCTTAACATCTTATTCATGTAATGCAATGGAAACTATAGTGCGTGACATACTTTTCTCCTTTTTTCAAAAATTCTTGTCTAGGTCTCAACATGGTTTTAAGGATAAAAGTTCAACAGTCACGCAGCTATTAGAATCGTAATTGGACAAAAGCGTTAAAAAACAAAAAATGTGTAAATATAGTTTATTTGGACTTTGCCAAGGCTTTTGACACTGTTTCCCACCAAAAGTTGTCATACAAACTTGAAAAATACAGAGGTTGGGGTAAATTTTTAGACTGGGTCAAGGCATTTTTAACAAACAGATCTATAAAAGTAGTAATCAACAAATCTATTTCAAAACCTTACAAAGTACCCAGTTCTGTTCTTCAAGGTTCAGTACTGGGACCTTGGTTATTTTTGATTTATATAAATGATTTAGCAGATCATGTAGAAAGTTCTAGTGTTAAATTATTTGCAGATGATGCAAACATTTACACTGAATTTTGTGCAAATGATGCTAATAGTATTACTCATCAGTCTCTCAAATTACACAAGGACATTGATCATGTGGCAGATTGGGCGAAAGTGTGGCAGATTAGGCGAAAGTATGGCAGCTAAAACTTGCTGAAAATAAGTGTGAAACTTTTCATATTGGCCAAACTACTGAGCTCATAAAAAACATATATTCAATTAATAATCAAGTTTATAATAGTGTTCTAATAGGGCGCGACTTGGGTATTTATATGTCTCAAAATTTAAAGTTTTATCACTGTGAAAGGATTGCAGAGAAAGCTATGCAAAGATCAGCTTTAATTTTTCTAAGTTTTAAAGCCAAATCTGTAATAAATTTAGTAAAAGCATATAAATCCTATGTTAGGCCTATTGTAGAATATGGATCTGTTGTATGGAACCCACATTTAAAAAAAAGATGTAGAGTTAATTGAAAAAGACTAAAAAAATTTTTACTAGACGACTGTTTAAAAGCTGTGATCAAAATTACACTAACTATGAAAATAGGTTGGTTTTCTTAAAGTTTGAAAACTTTCTGACCGCAGAGCTAAAACTGATGTGTGTGAAATTTATAAAATTAATAATAAGAAAACTTGTCTTCAACTAAAAGATTTTTTTTCCTTTAATTATCATGGGTGGCGCGGGAGCGCCACGGGGCGATTTAGCCCCGTGGCGCCGCGCCAACCATAATTAGAGAACGTGGGTAAATTTTGAAATTCAGAACCTTCTTCTTCTTATTATTTTTATTATTATTATTCCAACGCTCCATCCTTAAAAGCGATATTCCTCATTCGTTATTGGTTGATCAAAAATAAACATGGGCTCATAAGAAAGAAGAAGGAATTACGCAACTTTCTTAGGAAGCACTTTTTTGATTTAGGTCCTTGTTATCGATTTATTGATCAAAATAAAAAATTTGAAAAATAGACAAATAAAAACTCCCAACCGCACAATAACAGCCTTTTGGCAACAATAAGGATTGTACAGAGCAGACAACCAACATCCCCTCATAAAAACCGCACAAAAAAAGCAGACGGGTTTTAATTGGTGGCAGAAACGGTACCAAATCCCAGCGCCATCTGCTTCAACCGCGCGGAAATTGGCGAAAACAACAAAGTACTTTTTTTAATTCTTGCATTACTGATGACAAAATTAATTCAAAGTTTTATTTATTAAAAAATAATATTAAGCGTCGGTGGCGCGGAAGCGCCACGCGCCGGTAGGTAATCATCGGTGGTGCGGGGGTGCCACACTGCAATTTAACCGACCGCACCGCACCAACTATACTTAGAGAACGTGAGTAAATTTTGTAATTCATTTCATCATCTTCTGGAGCGCCACTGCACCGCACTAACTATAATTAAACAACGTGGGTAAATTTTGTAATTTAAATTCATCATCTACTTCTGATTATTTTTTATTTAAAAAAGTATATCTCGGCAACGGAATGATTATAAACATTTGTCATTGCGCAGCTAAAACTATAGTTTATTAGGCTATTTTTTAATTTAATTCAAAAAAAGTGGTAGACTAGCCTTGAAAAATGCTCTAAGAATAGAGCAAGAAAAAGGGGCGATTTTTCCCCGGGCGTATGTTTAGACAGAAAAGATGTGGACTAGTCTGAGATGGACATTATGTGGATTATAGAAAATTTGCATTTGGTTTGGGCAGCTGCTCACTAAATAAAAATTTCTACCATACGATAATGATTTGTTTATACATTGATCTAATCACACAGCACAGTTGCATTTTTTTAGTTTGATGAAATGTCAATTGAAAAAATTATACTTACAGCAATTTTTGACAAGCGCGAAATCGCCACCTTTTCAATTTAAAGGTTATATTTGTATGTGTAAGAAACAACTATAAATTTGAAAAAGTGGCGATTTCGCGCTTGTCAAAAATTGCTGTGAGTATAATTTTTTCAATTGACATTTCATCAAACTAAAAAAAATGCAACAGTGCTATGTGATTAGATCAATGTATAAACAAATCATTATCGTATGGTAGAAATTTTTATTTAGTGAGCAGCTGCCCAAACCAAATGCAAATTTTCTATAGTCCACATAATGTCCATCTCAGACTAGTCCACATCTTTTCTGTCTAAACATACGCCCGGGGAAAAATCGCCCCTTTTTCCTGCTCTATTCTTAGAGCATTTTTCAAGGCTAGTAATCCCATTAGAGGACACCCTTTTAAACTTTTAATAGAGGACAGTAGAATTGATGCAAGAAAATTTTCTTTCTCAAATAGAGCTATTTCTAGTTGGAATAAATTAAACTCAACTCAAGTTTCTGTAAATTCTGTCAAAAAATTTAGACATTTAATTCATGCTTCTTTCTTATGTAGAATTTTGATGTCTTTTCATTGGGTTTAGAGTTAGTGCAGATGTTTATTTAAAGGCATCTGACTTCTAAGCCCTTTTTTAGCGTAATAATAATATTGGATTTTTTTACTGTGTTGCATTTGGATCGCATTCACAAAAACAATATTTGTTCGTTTTATTTTTAAATCTTATTTTTTGAACTTGCATTTTAACAAATTCTCACTTTACATCTAAGTTTTTTCTATAGTGTTTTTTTATCTGTATTTGTGTTTGCATTCTATGTAATGTTTTTAAATTTGTATTTTGTAATACACCAATTGTGACACTAATATTTGTGTTTTATATGTTACTATTGCTAAAAAATAAAATATTCTTCTTCTTCTAAATTACACTTCATTACTAACCATCCGGAGTTTGCTCATGTTTCTTCCAGGGGCGGGTCCACTAAACGCGTGCTGACTAGGTGCTATCTTAGCACGTTGTTTAAAACTCTTATTAATGTTTTAATTTCTTGGTTTATTCTTGAGAAAACGTATGAGTCTCTTGTTTTAGATAGGATAAATTAATATTTAAAGAGTTTTATGAGTCTATTGTTTTAGATAGGATAAATTAATATTTAAAGAGTTTTATGCATATTTGTTTGAAATAAAATTTAATAAAGCCTTAAACCGTATTAGGAGTTTTGCTAACCCGCTAAACTAGGGGTTATTCCTTTAATAGCTATTATATACAACAAATGTGTATAAAATTAACAAAATATCAGTTTGTGCCATGTGAATAAAAAGTTCTGTTAGATTTTTCGACAAAAAACCCAGAAATTAACACATTAACAAGAGTTTTAAACAACGTGCTAAGATAGCACCTAGTCAGCACGCGTTTAGTGGACTCGCCCCAGGTTGCTCAAATGAACGATTTCATCAACACTTAACTTGAACTACATGTATGTTTGAAGTCATTTTGTCTTTTAGGAATATTTTTATGGTATTTTATAAGTTTAAGAAAAAAGATTCTATGGCATTTCTTTTTAATTTTTTTATAAAATAAATTAAAATAGGACGTAGCTTTGGAGTTCCGAAAGTTTCTTTAAAGCTTCTTAAAGATAAGCTTAAATAACATTACTAATTTAACTATATTAAAGTTTAAGTGTGTTAAGTGTTAGAACATTTTGTCGTTTAGTCATTGTTAAAGCTCGGGATTCGCACACAGTCAGACAGACAAACTGGTCATTTGTTAAACAAGATAATCGTTTGAGTCTTTGTTACGGTATATTTTCAAAACAACAGTTTTTTTAAATTGGGGCTAACATGATTTCATCCATGGAAAGTTTAAAAATTTGAAGCAGATTTGCGTAGATCTATGCTATGCATAAGTTGTTTTTAAATATATTTAATTATTCACCTTTAAATTTTCAACTCATAATTTTTTATTAGTCGATTATCAAAAAAAAAAACAAAACATTTTATCAAACAAAAATTTAAGCCAAACATTTCTAATTTTAAACGAAGACCAGTTTTCGGAGCTCCGGAACGCTGGTTTTCGAAGCTTTGAAGCGCCTTCATAAACACGGAGCCCTTTATAAGCACTTTATTTTCAAAATAATTTAGCAAATAATGAAAGAGTAGTATATTTCATTCTTTTATTTTTTGCGGACTCAAGGTTTCTAAACAATGATAAAAACAGAAAAAAATTGTAAAAAGTGGCTAAAATAACAAGAACATTTTTAAATAAAATTGGAGGATGAAAATAAGCTTTATATAATTCATTTAAAAAACGCAATTTCATAGTTTTTTGTTTAAATGATCGTTTCTTCGGAGCGTGATAGCTTAACCCTTTTAGATTTTTTCAATCAACAACCGCTAAAAACCCGCAGAAGGAATTTCGCGCCACCGCTGCTCAGTCTTAAACTTCGCGACGCGAAGTAGATCGGCGCCGGGCTTAACACAGAGCAGCACTGGCGCGGAATCCCTTCTGTAGATTTACAGCGGAATGAATCCCAAAGAGTTAATAGCGCAGGAATATAACTAACAAACTGTTTTAGTTTTGTTAAAAAACAAAAAAAAACATTCATATGGATTATTATTTCAACCGGTTGAATTTTTTAGCAAAAGTTAAAACATGTTTTATTAGTATTCAAGAACACAAGATTAAAATTGAAAAAAAAATTTTTAATCAAGATAAATTCGAAATGCCCATGTGTTACTACAAGATAATTTGTATACACCGTTAGTGTTTACTTCTAATTGCCTAAACACGAAAGAAAAAATAAATAGAACAAGGATAGTTACCACAACTACCACGGCTCAAAAATATAACTTTAATTTGCGCATATTAATTTCTTAAATATGCAAATTTTCATTTGAATCAGTCAATTCTGATATTTTCTCTCTGCGCGCAATTTCTCAGTACTCTTTCCTAGTCGTACTTTTTTGTGCTGTACTCTTTTGTTCCAGTACTGTTTTGTGCGTTCTCTTTTGCGAAAACTGGGACTGTTTTGTGGTACAGTTTCGTGCCGTACTCTTATGATAGGAAGCCGGATCATACAACTTTTTTGTTACTAAACCTATTAAATTGAAATTTGTAAATGTTGTGGAATTGGTCTCGAGATATTAAAATATTAAATTTGAGGTAGATTTGTAGGTTTCGTATTAGGAGTAATCTATTTAGGGTGTCTTAGGAATATGAGTTGGGAACATAAGTGGGCAGGCTCCCGGATTTTGGGGGGAGGTATACCCGATCCCTGAAATTTGGAGGGGGGTGTGTCCCAAAAATGTTTTTGAGGTATATCTCAAATACCCCATTTTTAGCGTTTTTATTACTGGGACCCCCCAAAATTTAGGGGGGGGGTGTCGGCTATAATCGGGATTTTTTGGGGGGAGAACCTTCCAACCCCCCCCCCTCCTGCCCACCTATGATTGTGACCGTGCTCCTTTAACAAATTTAGTCAGCATCAGCATTCATCCCGCCTGCTTTTTACTAATATCATTATTTCAAGTTCTCTTCAAGACCTTTTTGTACATTTGAGTTTTCATTGTATTTGATCATAAAATGTTTTTGTTTAATCATTACAACGTTTTTTTTTCAAGAGTTTACTATTTTTCCCATGTTAGCCGCAAGACAGTGCAAGTAAGTTACATTGCAGCTTTAGTCATACTTCAACCAAAGTATTCAAAAGACAAAACAAAAAACTTCGATTTTTGGCGATTTAAAAGCGTTTTTTATATTTTTCTTTCATATTTGACATTTGATCCAAAAAAAAATAAAAAGTTTCTTCTGTAAGGAAATTTCTGCAATAAAATATTACATTTATCTAAAATCGAGAAACATCACAGTTGAAAAAAGAGTAAATAAAAACATAAAAAAACATTATCTCAGATTGCTCGCACACGCATTTGTAATTATTAATAATGATAAACGTCACATGGTGCAAAAGAAAAAAATTCTCAAGGTGAAATAGTTTTTAAAAATACTGAAAATCTGTTTTAGCTTAGCTGAATTTAAAGATCATGGCAACGACCCTGGATGAAAAAGGTTTCATCCAGGAACCCGGTGTTCACGCCAGCAGAAGCCGTAAGTTTTAAAAGTAATTTTAATTTTAAAAGTATAGCGACCATGCACAAAATGGCAAAACAGTACCATTATTGGCGAAAACTATGTGTGGGGTTTGCTTAACCTTTCACAATACTCTGTATTATTTATTAACAGCAGGGATAGGACCAAACCTTTAAAACAAAAATACCTTCCAATTACATGTAAAGCCAATTGCGGAATTTGCGAATCTTAATGCCCAGATGATTAAATTTATACAAAAAAAAACATTTCGTAGCGAAACCACTCATTTTTTTCAACAAATTGTAAGTATAAGCAGTAAGCATATCCGAAAATCAGCAAATTTTAAAGTAACTTTCGTTATAAAATTAAAGATATTTTTTTATTCCAAAATCTTATATTTTGATCATGCTTATTTTATTTTCATTTTTCTACTGAAACATTTTTGCCTCATTATTAATTGAAATTACTGATATTTGACAGACAGAAGTTTCTATGGGGATATGATATAATTCGTTTTAAAAAAACTAATGGGAACACAGATTTTTTTAATTCCCGGCTTTCCACACAATATACAAAATAAGCTAATTTGTGCCTTAAAGATTTGCATTTTTATTTCAAATTAATTAAATTGATAATTAATTATTAAAACAAGGTATTAAATCGTTAATATTAAACCGTTTTTGCTAAAAACATTGAAATGGTTTTATTGTTAAATAATCGATTCTATACAACAAATCATTCAGGGCAACTAGGTTTGATTTGCCTATAAGCTATGAAAATTAGGCTTCAAAATTAGTTACATCATTAGGGGAGGGTCAGAGGTAGGGATGCATTGAGCACCAGATTTTAATTGTGAGCTGAGCACTACTTAGTACTCACAATTAAATTAATTGTGAGCTTGAGCCTGAGTACTCACAATTAAATATATGTGAGTACCAACTGGTATTGAGCATTTGTGAACCTGGCAAATGTTTAAAATATACTTACGTATAGCATAGATTTTAGGAGGATTGTATGTTGTAAGCACAGAAGGGAATGACCGTAGTCCGCAGAAATGGGGGCTATATGGGTGTATAGAGCCCTCAAATGAGGTCAAAGGGCAGAACAGCAGCAACGGGTCCTTTCAGGACGACTTGAAAGGGGCTGATTACCCCCCACCCCTCAGGAAAAAATTTTAAATTTAAAACTGTAAAACACCAAGACAACCCAGAACACATACCGCAAAACACTTGATTTAACTAGCATATGAATTTCAGATAAAATTAGGGTTTTTAATTAAAAAATAAATGTAAAGCCTCATGGCGTGTAAAAATGACAGCGGATATAAACAATCATATTTCAACTACAAATGTTTTATTGAATAAGTCAAACTACAACATGATGTTTTTCTTGATTTTATAGATTTATCAAATTTTATTGCAATTTTTTAGCGAAAAGAGCTATAATTATTTAAAAAACAAAAATCTCTTAATACTAACACTAAAAGTCATATACCTTTTGTATAGGCACTTTGCACTGGAACTCGGTTTATACATGAAGTATGCAATAAACATAGGGAGTCACCATAATGGATAATTACCGTATTTCCTACTTATCTTTCGTAGTATGCAGATCAACCATCAAATAGCGTGAAATTTCAATCGGTTGATTTGCATACTACAAAAGATGAATAGGAGATACGGTAATTATTCATTATGGTGACTTCCTATGTTTATTGCATACTTTATGTATAAACCGAGTTCCTGTGCAAGGTGTTTATAATTAAATTTAAATATAAAAGGCGTTTTGTAAAAAATGTAATATTGAAGACTAACATTTTTAATATTTATTATCAATTTAGTTTAGTCAAATTAAATTTAGGATAAATGTTTATGTTTAGAGCAATTTAAACTAATTTTTGTATATTAAAAATGGTTTAAAATAGAAAAATAACCATTTTTATGTAAGAAAAAAATTTGAATAGAAATAGAAAAAAAAAACTAGAATAAATACTTGTATGTTCTAATGATATTTATATAATTAGCATTTTTACGTATTTTTAATAGCATCTCAACATGTCACATGAAACCAAATTGTTGTGATCATGAATTTTTATTATTTAAACTTACCAGGGTGAAACTAAGTATATTATAAAAACATTTTTTTTAGCTTTTTCCACAAAAAATGATATTGAATATAGAATAAACATTAAAGGAGCATTGTCACCTATCAAATTCCTATAACGCCTTGAATAAACTACTCTTAATACAAAACCTTTAATTTACCTCGACCGATTCGACAACATTTAAAAATTTCAATTTATTCGGTTCAGTAACAAAAAAGTTATATGATCCTGCGTTGTAGGTATTTAAATTGTGACAGTATGTTCTCTTAAGTAATTATATCTTGCGAACGAAGCCACCAATTTTGTAGAAAGTGTGTAAAAACTAAAAAGCAAATATTTTTACACATCGATGTAATTCTTTTATGGAATGGACCCTTTTGATTAATTGTAAAAATCTTACCTTGTGCTCCTAAATTTTGTAACAATTTTTCGTCGAAATATTTAACAAAGTCAAAAATAGAGCTTTAGGGCGTTTTTTTACTAAGCAAATTTTAGTGCAAAAATATATAAAAAACCAACGTATTTTTATGTTCATTTTAAAACCTTGATTGAAAATTTTTATAAAGTCTTTGTCAAGATATTAGTGTTTTAGTGAAAAAAACCTTAGACTTTTACCTTAAAACGGTCGGCAAATTTTTGGCATAAGAAAAAAATGTTGAATTTAAGTCTCCTATGGAAATTTTTATTTAAATGGAAAAGTGTCAATTTTAAAAATTTTAAAATGTTTATTTCGATAGAGTTTTTAACAAAAAAAACGCAAAAAAATATGATTTTATTAAATACCTGTATTGTTTATTGAACGTTTTTTCGCTTTCCATGTTTTACAAACAATGGGGTAACAATCTCAGGGTTTTTTTGAAGAAAACACTAATATTTAGGGAAATCATTTGATAAAATTAAAATAAATAAGGATGTAAAAATAAAGTTAACAACATGACGCCTGTTGTTTAATGTTTTCATAACAAAACTTTTTGCAGTGAAAAAGGCATTGTTCCAGGATAAAATGATTAAAAAATCCCTATTTTGACCTTTTTTAAATGGTCTAAAATTAAAAAACTGTTACAAGGTTTGGAACGCAGAATAAAGTTTGGTCAAAAATAGTCGAAATCGAAGACAAAAACTTTTTACTACATTTTTAATTGTTTATTCTAACACACATTCTTTTTATAGAAAATTTAGTTTTTTGAAAATCAAATCGCAAAACCAAAAGATAAAACCATGGGTAAAACATTATGCAATTTATCAAAAAATCTTTAAGCACTGTATAAAGAGTGGCGTTCATATAAGCCATTGAATAAAATGCCTTTTTGAATAGTTTTAAAAATGACACATTTCTTTGAGTTATGTCATCGTAATGACCTATTTTATATTAATTCGCGTGAATTTAAATAGATAATTATTTACGTGAATGTGAATTTAGGTAAATTGAATTGTTCCATTATTAAATTAAAACAGACTTTTTTATTATAACTGGCGCGAATTAACAAAGAGTGTGACTTTAAAATAAAAATGCCATTTAAATGGACTGAAATAATGTTGTTATAATCGCATATTATAATAATAAAGTATAATATATTTTTTTTTAATTTTTATTTCAAGCTCAAAATTAAGCTAATTAGCCTGGGCTAATTGCGAGCTTGAGCTTGAGCCTGAGATTTATTGTGAGCTTAAGCTTGAGCGTAGTACTCACAATTAAAGATATGTGAGTACCAATTGGTATTGAGCATTTGTGAACAGCTCAATGCATCCCTAGTCAGAGGGCTCCGATTTTTTAACAAAGTTTTTTTAATCAATAATTTAAGTGTTTTTAGGTCTAATATTGAATTTTATATACTAAAACAGTCTATTTAGGCCTAAAAAGTATATTTAAACACTGTTTCTAACTAAAAAAACAGTGTTTTTGACAGTAAATAAAAAAT
Source organism: Microlaimidae sp. YZB2_3 (assembly GCA_030248175.1). Lineage (NCBI taxonomy): Eukaryota > Metazoa > Nematoda > Chromadorea > Desmodorida > Microlaimidae > Microlaimidae sp. YZB2_3. The sequence continues at coordinate 24,754 of JASAMX010005752.1, forward strand.
TATACTTTTAAATTGGTCTGGAGAAGTGGGGTAGGGGGTCAGCTTCGCTAGAGAGGAGGGTCAGGCCGGACCGCTGTCGAGCTTTGGGGGTTAGGGGGGCACTGGATTTTTTCTAGGGGGTGGTGCGAAATTTTGGCTCTAGGGGGGTGGACCCCTTTTCCCCCAAAAAAAACATCAATGTTCGCGATTGGTGCCGAGTTTAACACTGAGCAGCGGTGGCGCAGAATCTCTTCTGCGGATTTGCAACGGGAATAATCCCAAAGTGTTAAAAGTCCGGTAAAAACACACTTTGTTTTTGATCTGAATAAATTTGTTAACAAGACCTTATTCTGTGCCCCAAAACCTTGTAACGTTTTTCTTTATTAAGAATATATTTATATTTTTAACGGTTCGGGAGAAACGACCTATCAAAGAAAACCAAAATATAGGGCATTTTGTACTTAACCCATTTGTGCATCGGTGCCAAAAGTTTTGTTTTAAAAGAAATGTGACAAAAAGAGGCTTATTTTGAATTTTATTTTAACATCTTGATTGTAAAATTTATCATAGTGTTTTTGAGATATCATTTTTATTCTTCTAAATAGCAATATCCTTGGGATTTGCACAGGAGACTAAAATTCAGGGTTTTTTTTTAAATACCAAAACGATTCGACCAATCAGCTGCGTGTCAAGCCAACCATGCTTATGCAAATTATTTCTTACATGACTTTGGTCGATTAAAAAGAGTTTGGATTGGTCATCTGACTCTAAACTGGTGTTGAGTAAAACAGGTCCGACGATTAAAAGCATTTTTTTAATTATGGTAACAGAATGTGAAACATTAATTTAAAGTAAATTAAGATTCGCAAATTCGTCACTCTGGTGTGATTGGATGATTTTTTTAAGATTTGTGTTGTAGGTTTATTTCCCTCCCCAGTTGCCAAGACATGACAAAGAATACCGCTACACGTTAAGCAGCGACCAATTACCTGACACTTCTCCAAATATTAGCCGTTTTTTGTTTTTTTTTGTACATTGCAATTCATGGCAGTGCTCAAGGAATGGCACCAATTAGTATCATATTTTAGCTTTTAATATTGTTGCAGATAATATGCTTAACAAAAATGTTTTAAAATTTTAACTTTTCTTTTATGAGAAGTATTAATTCTATTTATTTTTTTAATCTATCTTTATATTTGTTAATTGTTAAAGCAATAAACTTTGGTTCTTATTATTATTATTAGGCACTAAAAAATCATAGATTTTTAATTATTCTTTTAAAAAACTTATAATAAAAAAATTTATGCTAGAATTTAATTTTAAAAAATAAGCTAAACCCATTTCATTAGGAAATCTATTAGTTTTTTTTAAATCATAGGCATCGTTCTTTGTCGTTTCCGCTTCAAAATAAAATTTAGTATTCCACAATCCACGCTGCGGCAATATGCTTGTTTTTTTAAAGCTCACTGAATAGGTTAATAAATGTAAACTACGTTATTTTGCATAATCACCCACTGTAAAAGCTTTAACAATGTATGTAGCAGTAAAAGCTTTAACAATGTATGCAATATGAAGCAGCGATTCAATTCTAAATGTTTGTACACCAAATTGGAAAATGAACGTTAGTTTTTTTTGTTAACAAAAATTATTTATTGAGTCTGAGTGAAATGGTTTTTAACAAAGTGTCTGTTGTGATGTCATAGCTATGTGTGGTTACTTTTAAATTTTAGCTTAGCTATACCGAGAACTTGGGTTTAATTAGCAAGAACGTGGCGGTCAATCAATAAATGGCGCGTTAAATAAGCACTCTGATTTTATAAAAATATTTTTATAAATATAAAATTCGGAACTATGTATTTTAACGCACAAATCAGTAATGATCGCTCTTAAAAGTAAACGGTCTGCAAAATAGCAATTTAGGCAAACTTGCGCTTAAAAAATTAATAAAAAATAGATACAAAACAAAAAAAAACAAGACTTTGTAACCGAATTGTTTTCAATTAGTTTTTTTTATTTGGTATTTGAAGTGCAACAACTGAGCTTTTAAATAAATGTTTTACATTGAAGTAAGCCTTTGAATTTAACAGCTTAAAAGTTCTGTAAAAATTTAGAAGCTCAACTTATAGCAGACACGCCAGAAAGTTCTAATGGAGAAAAAGGAAAGGTAAACATTAGCTTTTTTTTAGCCAATAATATGTAAAATGTCGTATTTTATGGTTGACTAAAAATTGGAGTCCATCGCCTTTTGAATATTTGTCTTGCACAAGTATGGTAAATTTGCTTTCTTGATTCATTTTACACAGTCCACCATGTTATGCCGCGATTTTATCCTGGTGTGAAAAGTATTTGACAAATACTAAGATAATACTGATTGTGTCAAAAAAATTAACCTGACCAAACAGAAAATCTCTTTTTAGCTTCACATCACCGTCCTTTTGTACTACAATTACAGGTGGAGTTATAAAATATTCGTTTTTTGTAGTCTTGTATATTTAAAAAGACGGAAAAATGAGGAAAATTTAAAATGTTAATGCGAAAAAATTTAAAATTTAAACCGTTATATCTTAAAATTGGCACAACGGATTGATATGGCGCTTATACAAATGTGTAGTTTAGACTTTTGATTATGAGATAAAACTATAAAAAATCCCTTTCAACAAAAAAGTGATGTCCAACACAACGACATATACGGTAAAAAATCTGGAGTCAAAACAAACAAACCTTTTTTATTATTGCCAATAAGAAATGTCTTTTAATAGGTATGCTATTAGAAAAACTTTTCCTATAGACGCGTCGTAGTAAAACCGCTCATCATGTAAGTATATCCGGCACCCAGCACGGTATTTACTGTAATTATAGGGTGATGTGCGGTTTTATAATAATTACTGTGCTGGATGCCGGATATATTTACGTATTAAATAAAAAGATGAGCGGTTTAACTACGATGTGTTTATTATTTTCTGAAAATTTCAGCGCAATTAGAGCTGTGAGTGTTTTAGACAATTTGAATGTGGCCGGTTTCTGTTTGTTATTCCTCAAAATTTGTTAACAGATCCCGTTTTTATCTCGCACACAGAGTGCTTTTTGGGTGTTACCTAAACTTACAAAAGTAATACAACAATTGCGGGGCTTTTTTGGGAGTCAAAAAATTTTTGGAAGGTAATCCCCCAATGGTCTAAAGGAGCCAAAAAAGTGCGCGCCCTGGTTTTAATAGTTTTCGTTCGCAGCAGTTAGATGATTATTTAGTAATGTTAGTCCGTTGTAACTGCAATACATGTTAGTTATGATTTTGAAATTTGGTGTATTTTTTGGGACGATTAATTACCGCAATGTAAGACATTTTTTCCCTTATACGCACTGTTACAATATCGCTTTCTATCTGCACCCATCATCACTTTCCTTTAACCTCCGAACTGCGACTTATTTAAGTTTGAACATTAATTTTTTTCGTTTTTTACTTGTTTTTAATACACTAAAGAGGCTTGGAAGCCGCTCTCAAAGACTATTATTGTTAAATTGATTTCAGCCATAATATTTATTAAAATTTTTTTTGTAATTTGTTTGATCGCAGCTCATTGATTAGTTAATTCAGAAATAATCTTATAGGGATGTTGGAACCTATGGAAAGAGTATCCGAAACATGTACTCCTTATTGTCGGCAACGAGTTCTGCGAACGTTTTAGTTACTATGGAATGAGAAGTAAGTACTTAGGGCTGGTTCACATGACAAATAACAACGCGTTTAACGCGTTGTTACACCATTACATCCACATCTCCGGTGTGAACTAGGCTTTAATTCTCTAAATCTTTTACGTCTTTATAAACGCTTAACAATATCACCAAATTTCGTTTACTACGTTAAAAAACAATCTATTAAAGCAAAAAAACACGAATTTTACAAATAAAATAAAATTAAAACTAAAATAATGTTTAGAGATATGATGCACAGGTTGTTGTATTTGTATTGTTGTGGTCCTCTATGGGTCTGTATAGAATAACAAATTTTTGCGTCAGCTGTTTAAGCAAGCTATAAAAGTGCATCGAATTATAACAATTCCTGTTTTTATTAATTTTTCCATAATACAAAGCACTAAAATAGCATAGCAGGTAAATCCTTTACTTGCTATTTTAGGGTTTCGTATTTTAGAAAAATTAATAAAACAGGACTTCAATGAATCCGATACTGAGGTTGGAGATTACAGGTTTAAGGCGCCCATTTTGTATTCAAAACGCTAAAATAGCTAATTTTTTCGCATCCTTTCTGCTAAAAACATTGTTTATTCAACCAAAATTTCTCGACGTCCTCATTTAGCGGACGATACATTGATACACCATATATGTCATCGTCCACTTTTCCGACATGTGATTGACAAACTGTAAAGGCCGGGTTAGACCGGAATGGCAGCTGGCAGCTGATAGCTAACGCCTGCGTTTACATCATTACACTGTCACATTTGCTGCAGTATGAACGAAGTGCGCTGTGGCCACTTATCAGCTGCCAATTCGGTGTGAACCGGCCCTATCTGTCGGGTTATCTTCGAACAGCAGTGCATGAGCAAATGGGGGCATGTGGCTTGAATATTTTTGGTTGTCAGATTAGAAACCTGCCCGCTGCAGTTATATTTTCGGGTCGGAGGTGTTTCAATTGTACAACAACAACATCATATTGCGAATTTTTAAAATAAAGTGAGTGATGATGCGACGTAGAACGTTATTCGATGAGGTATGTATTAAGCCCAGGTGTTGTATTGTCAAATTTTCCAAAAATATAAACATCGCAAATTGTTTTTATGTCAATAACTTTGTTTTATGGCTCGTGTTGCTGGATGTCAGAGAAAAATAAATAAATTTCAGTGTTTTTTTTTTTAATTTAAATAACGTAATACATTAATCACGAGGGTCAAAACCCTCCGATTTGAACAAAAGTTGTGCAGTGTTAAAGATTTCCACATAGTTATGACGCTGTAGAATCACTTTTAGCCAATAAGCGACTGAAAGAAATTGATCTCCAGTTAAACGTAAAGAGTGAAGATCTCCATTTTTAACTCCTTTACTTTTATCTTTTTATTTCCCCAAAGCAAAACATATAGCCAAAAATCACGAATAGTATTCAACCCACCATTTCAGGATCCTTAAATTTCCAATGTGCTTTCAGCAAATTTGCGCGTTGATTAAAAAAAGAATTGGAAAAATTTTTCCTTAGTCCAGAGAAATCACATGCAGAAACCCCATGCTACCTAAGTATAGCTTAAAACCATGCCCAACGTAACGAAATACTTTTCATGGTTGTGAATTCGCCAAGTTTTTTTATATTTGGTGGCTAAAAACTTAATATTCAAGTACATCAGTCATCAGTGTGAGGTCGAGAGAACTTTAGTCTGAAAGTTTAGTCTAACCTTGAAATCAGGTCAAAGCTGAAAATGCTACAAGCAATACTTTTATTTCGTTTTATAAAAGTTTGATTTTATTTTTATTTTTTAAACTATGGCAAATTTTACTCTATTCTAAATCTGTAAAACTATCGGTTCTTTTGAGAATATGTTTTTTTATAGCCGTGTTGGTGTTATACGTTGTGAACATACTGGGTTTAAACGACAACCAGGCCACAGCACTCTTCCACGGGTTTATTGTCATCTGCTACACTTCGCCCCTGGCTGGATCCATATTGGCCGATGGATATATCGGAAAATATCAGTAAATCACCTTTTTATAATTCTTTTCTTCAGCAGTAAATGAGCGTAAACCATTGTTTTACAATTGCGACTAACGGTTGTCTTTTAAACAAAATCGAAGTGTTGACAAAAATTGTTATTCGTTAAATACATAACGTTGCAATGATGCATTTTTTGCTCCGTGAAAAATGTTCGTTTATACAGAAAATAATAAATGAGAAGGAGGGCTAATTATATTGCGATCAAAATGAAAGAAGGACAAACTAAAATATGCCGGTAACGACGGGGGTACATAATTTATAAAAAAACGCCGGTGTAGCGGGATTTCTTTTCCCCCCTTCTTTTTTCCCGCCGGAAAGACTATCCCGGTAAAAAGCCTCGAGATAGTTTTTCCCCCCGGAAAAACTATCCCGTTTAAAAACCGGGATATTCTTTCCCCCCTCTTTTTTATATTGTTGTTCGTTTGTTATGAATTTTAGCTTGATTTTAAGGTTTTGCTTAGGCTGCTTAGGGAAACTAAAGTTTAAAATGGTTAAAGTAGTTCATGGGCTTTATCTGAATAATTTTATGAATTTATGAAAGTATCAAGATAACAAAATAACCATTTTAATTTAATGACGTTTTTCAAGAATACGCAGAATTAATATTATAAACTTTATGCAAATTTTTGAAGGGGGGAAAGAATATCCCGGGATAGTTTTTCCGGGGGGGAAAATTTTTAGGGGGCAAAGAATATCCCTTGACACCGGTTTTTACCTACCTCTTACCTTACCTGCCTCCATCGCAAATTCTATCGCCTCCTATCAGCCTTTTATTTGTTTTTAGTCTGCTTTATACTAAATCTACATGCCTTTAACTTTTTTCAACGTGCCCCAGAGGCAAATATTTAATGCTGCTGTCGCGATATTTAAATATTTGCCAAAAATATACTCGCTAAATTTGAAAAATGGACTTTTTTAATAACCTTGTAGCGCGCTAACCAAGTAGTTTACTCTTAATAATGCGCACAAATTTGCGTATTTGGAACTGCGAGATTCGAAAATTAGAAGTACTGGATTCAATAAATGAAGCAATTGTTGTCCCGTTCCCATTATTTTAAAATGGAATATTAGGTAACGACATCCTAGTAAATCAAATTCAAAGTTTTTATATATTTTCAATATCTCTATAGTTTTGATTATTTTAAAATTATATATTTATTTCAGTACTATTCTATGGATATCACTACTATATGCCTTAGGAAATGTCGTGCTTGCAGGGGCTTCGTCCTTTGACGAACTTTCACATGTGCATCCGTACGTTTTCAAAACCAATTATTTTTATAATTTTTATAAAAAACCAGTTATTAAAAAAACTTTAAAATAACCAGAAATTATATAGTATTTTTTTTAAAATATTTCATACAAGGACATCTGTTTGAAATAAATTATGTTCGTTATTATAAGACAGATTTTATGAAACTGTGTAGAAAGGAAACCTCACTAGCCAAAAACTCTAAATTTCGTTTAATTTAAACCAATTGCGAATTTTATTTTATGCAGTATTTATCACCAATAATTAGATTTGGTAATCATATATAACTCTGCCATTAACTTTCTTTATTCAATTAAAAATGATAACATTTTTTAAACAAACACAAAAGTTATTCCGTAAAACTTAAAACTATTATTAGGTGAAACTAAAAATTCCGTGCTTTGGAAAATCACATAACATTTTTTTTAAATTATAAACAAAAACAAAAATATCCGTTTTTACACACAAATCCCAAGCTTCTATACTGCTGTTTTTACTCACAATTCCTAAGCTTCTATACTGCTAAGTATCAAATGCGCGTCATCCGAAAAAATGAAGTTTTAAATATATTTAGCATATTTTTTATTTTGAGTAAGAATAGCATTATTTTATCTTGAGTAAGATTTTATTTTCTACTGTGAATTTACACGTGTGTAGGATACTGAGGTAGGCGCTAAAAATTAGGGTAGCACCGCCAAAAAATTTAGAAACAATTTTTATATGAATTTGAAAGCTATCACTTAAATCATATTATTTTAAATTTTGGTAGTTTTGATTTCCACCTTCCCTTTTGTCTTCCATTAAAAAATTATTTTTTCATTTAAAAAGAAAAATAAAGAAAACAAACAACATGAGAAGCAAAATTAAAAGCAAAAGAAAAAAAATTTTTTTTCACTTTAATTACATTTTTTCAGATGGCTGGATTTCTTGGGACTTTTGATTATAGCGGTAGGGACTGGCGGAATTAAGCCATGTGTTTCCGCGTTTGGTGGAGATCAGTTTCAGAAAGGACAGGTAAAATCAAAATATGGACCTTGAAAAGTTTGGACGAAAATTTTGAACAATTTGGACAAGTGTGAACTAGGCTATACTCTGCCTGTTATTATATACGACTCTCGGTCAATCATTTATCTTGGTGATTTCTCGCAACAAATATATCTTTATTATTAATTTGATTTCCAAGAAAAAATAAAACCAAATACCCTTTCTAAACAGCAGCAGGTTAAAAAACATTATTGGTCATACCAACCAAGCCCATAAATTGATGTTTACTATTTAAAAATCGCTTTGTTGCAAGAGTTCCGTATATAATTATATAATTATTAATGATGATTATTTATAATAATTAGGTAATGTTTAAATTTTTTTTCATTGTTATTCCCATTATTAATAAAAATATGATTTAATATAATATATTTTCAGGAAAAAATGCTGGAAGCTTTTTTTTCTGTCTTTTATTTTTCCATTAACGCTGGAAGTTGCATTTCCACTTTTCTTACACCAATTTTTAGAAGTATGTTTTAAGCTTTTTATCAAGAATTTTATAATGTAAAATTTAAATTTATATATAAAAATTTATTGACGTTTGTGAAAAATTACTCAAAAAGGCTTCTATAGTCTCTTTACTGACTCATGAAAAACAAAAATGACGAAAAATTCAAGATGCAGTATACGTCTTTTATATCATCCTGAAATTGATTTGTTCAGTCATAAAATGGTAACGGCTGCTCTCGACGGTTCCTCCTATATGTTTAAAGCTGATAGGAGTCAGCAAAATCTTTCTCGGAGACAGATAGAATGCAAGAAAAAAATATTTTAGTAGGTTAGGAGAAATGCTGAATCAGCCAAAAAGGAGGGAGTTTAGAGGCAGTTTAAAGCATATACAGCATATAAGCAAAAAACATAATACATGTGAGGAGACAGGTGGGAAGCAGCTAAATCTTCATCCTAGGCAGAAGGGAGACAGGTCAGGACATGTATATTTAAAAAGCGGACAGATTGGAAGCAGGTTGAAGGCAGGTTGAAGGCAGGTAGGAACCTGCAAAACTTAGAATAGAAGCAAGTAAGAAGGGGCAGGTAAAAACATACCTTTCCAAATGAAACATACTGTTCTTACCGGAGTAAAATAAACCTTACATATAAACAATGTAAAAGTTACGAGTATAAAAATTTAATATTAACTTTTAGTTTTAATGATAAAGTCGAGTTTAACTGTAATAATACATGTAAAACTAAAATCAAACCACTCTAAAGTTTTGTGTCCTAAAAATAGATTGCATAGAATTTGAATGTTACTTTTTTTCTGTTTTGAAAAAACTTAGTCCGTGCAAAAGTAATGTACAGTGAAGCAGTTTAACTCATATACCTCGAGACGGCACACTGGATTTTTGTCAGCGTGCATAAAATTGTTTTAGCTTCCCACTATGAGATTTATTTTTTAATCAATCCTTCATTATAGTGAAAGATTATAGACTTTTTAAAGCAAGATATGGTTTTTAGCTATTCCCTGTTTGGGTCAAGATAGTTGTTACCCACTTGCGTTTGGAGTACCAGCTGGACTAATGTGCATTTCTGTTGGTGAGTTTCAAAATGTTTGCCTTTTGTCTTTTTTTTTTCTTGCACGTTTTTCCACTTTTATGTTTACATAAAATCGTGTCATCGCTTGAAAACTCTTAATTCTTAAACCAATATTAACTTCATGATCCGGGGTTTCTTTATAATGTATAAGTTTGTTTAACATTTTAATAGGCAGGCTGAAATAGAACTTTAATATAAACATAAAATATATCACTCATTGCATGAGTCATCTGTGGAAAGTGGAAACTACATTAACCCTGCGGTTTTTTAAATAAAAAAAAATCATTTACCAACTGTTTTACCATTTTGTTTTTTATTCTGGTAAAAAAATCACTTCATT